>CAJHQQ010000673.1:0-155870 GCA_905132885.1 Moricandia moricandioides
GTGAGCAAGTGATGTATATAGTTCATTTTGTTACAATAATTACACAAAATTAAAATAAAATAGAAAAAATAACGTTCTAAAAGTTGAAAATAAAATGAAGGTTCAAAAAACCAACATTAATTCTTCTTTTCATCTTTATATTTACTAACATTAGGCATATATAGTTCCCACGGTTGATTACAAATACTTTCTCTGTTTTTCTAAAAGTGTAATTCTAGCATATTTTTCTTATTTTAAAAAAGTGTCATTCTATATTTTTAATGTAAATTTTTATACATAGTTTTATTCTTATTTTTTAACTAATCAATATATATTTATCTAAATAAATGTACATTAAATAAGATTATATTAGTGGTATTTTTATCATTTGCTTAATCTGTATAAAATATGTAAACTGACATTTTTACGAAATAGAAGGAATATCATTTTGATATTATGTCTTCTAATTAAGAAAGGGTTAAAGCTTCTACTATAAAGTTTTACATATTAAAATTAAAGTTGAATTTATAAATTGACAGTTTAGTATAAACAAAAAAAGTAGTTTAAATTATACTTTTATAAAACATACGTAGTTTGGACTAACTAACTCTTATTTAAATGAGATATTCCAAAAATGAGGAGTAATAATTAAAAAACATATGGGATCGTCCATGCACAGAGCGACTTTAGCAAGTTGATAAATGTAAACTCAGAAAGAATGTGTAATGGAAACTGTATGTTATTCTATTAACAAACGTGTAGTACATATACATGTTTACAATATCATCCTATGAAGATTTTGTTATATCTACAACTACTAAACCTTTTCGATAATACATTGTACTTATCTCAACTAACCAAATCATATTTTACGAGTGCTTCTAGAAGCGGTTGGGCCGATCAACTTAAACCACTCTTAACACTTTTCCTCAAATTGGTGCGTGTAAGTTACGTATGCCCAACTTGTTTAACAAATAGTGAAAAGATGACTGTCATTATATCGGCTAGTTGCCCTGTAGTTCATACATGACGCATTGTTATCAACCGATCTTGAACAGCATCGTAAACACTATGACAGTCCAGTTCAATATGTTTTGTCCTCTCGTGAAACACTGGATTTGTAGCTATGTATATGGCTGATTTACTATCACATAACATCTCCATATGGTCACTATGTATTACTCCAAAGTCTCCCAACAGACGCTTCAACCACTTTAATTCGCGTAGTGTCGCTGCCATATCGCCCTATATGATGCTCTACAGAAGAGTGAGACATGGTGTCTTGTTTCTTGGTTTTCCACGAGATGGGTGAGTCTCCCAACAACACGACAATGACTTTCTCGATAATGGACACGAGGCCCAATCCGAATCGTAAAAGCTCTTATACGTAGGTCACTGACCGCCTTCAACATAATTCCTTGTCCTAGACACCCCTTTTAATACTTGAGAACTCGCACCACCGCATCCCAATGAGCCTCTCTTGGCTTGTGCATTACTTGCGACAGGATATGACTCGCATAATTCAGCTCAGGTCTTGTAATCGCAAGGTACACTAGCCAACCAACAACCCTCCTGAACCGAACTGGATTTATGTAGAATGGCTCCTTGCCTGATAATAGTTTGTGATTATGCTCTATAGGCGTTGCTACAGGCTTGCAACCCATCAAACCTGCTTCATGCAAGATGTCAAGAGTGCGATAAAAACATCCCCATCACCCTCTTGCTATTTTGATACCAAGAGAATACTTTGCCTTGCCCAGATCCTTCATTTTGAACCTATCACTCAAGTAGGCTTTACATTTTGTCACCATTTTCAAGTCATTTCCAGTGATTATTAGATCATCTACGCAGATGAGAACCCGCAAGATTCTTCCATCTTTGATGTACGTGAACAAAGAGTAATCAAAATAGGATTGTTTGAACCCAAACTTCTTGAGAGCAGACGTAAGTTTAACGAACCAGAACACAATGACCTTTGCCAAGATTTTGTGATGGAATTTGCTTTGTTTCTGCAACCAGAACCTCTGAAGTGTGTTCTGTTTCTAGACTTGCAGACCCAACTGCTTTGATTTCAAGCATTGTATCGGCTTGCGTTTCTTCTTCTGTTTCTTTACTATCTTGTTCTTCGTCTGAGACAGGGTGACTCCCTCTGGATTCTAGCACTGGCTCGATCTTATCATGGTCTGAAACAATCGGAGACAGAAGTGGAAATTCTTCAAGGGAGCTAGTTTGTTCGTATAGAAACAGAAAAACGGACACAACGAACTCCACATCTAGTGACACAAAGAATTCATCATTCTCCAGGTCGTACAACCTCCAACCCTTCTTACCAAAGGGATAACCGACGAAGATGCATCTTAATCTCCTAGATTTGAACTTATCTTTGTCGCGAGATGATTTGTGTGCATAGCAAAGACATCCAAATATCTTAATTCTTTCATATGACAAGGGTTTTCCATACAAACATTCATAAGGAGATTTTTCATGCAAAAGACTGGAGGGGGTTTGATTGATGAGGTGTGATACGGCACTCTCACCCCAGAATTTGATGGGAAGATTTGCTTGAAACATGATTGAGCTTGAGACGTTGAGGTTATGCTGGTGCTTCCTCTCCACTCTTCCATTCTGCTATGGAGTTTCGACGCAGGAAGTGTGATGCACAATACCATTTTTTCAATGTATTTTGACATACACAAGAACTTTGTTCCATTGTCACTGCGGACCACTTGGACGGGATGCACAAACTGTCGCTGAGCAAAGTTACAGAAGTTCGGTAACACTGTTTTCATCTCAGATTATTCGAGCAACAAATGGATCCAGACTGCGTGAGAGCAAGCATCGACTATTGTAAGGAAGTAGACAGCTCCGCATGATGCTGGTTTTCTATAAGGGCCCATAGGTCAACATGTACTCATTCAAAAGGCATTGATGCTTTATTATAACTGAAAACACACCACGAGTTTGCTTTGATTTAAAACAAACATCACATCCTCCAAACTTGTCGGAGTAATTTGAAACACCAGACACAAAGGGTAGAAAACTCAAAACACCAAATGATGGGTGCCCCAGTCTGCGATGCTACAAAGCCTTTTCCTCTACAGCTTTATCTCTGAGACCTCGCCTAATTATAACATCCCGATAAACATACACAAATCACGTTCTTCACCGGCTTCAATCAGGGTCCTCGTAAAACGATCATGAAAAACACACAGTGTATCAGAAAACACACAAGACAACATGTCTCTTTCAAAAATTTCACTACAAACAGAAACGTGTAGTTCAAATCAGGAACTAATAGAATATGAGGCAGTGTTAGTTTCTCTGAAAGTCGCAGTACACCACTTCATGTGGCTTGCACATGACTTCCATCAGCGAAATGTATTGGACACCCCACCACATCACGCATATCACTGAGCAATCTACCATCACCAGTCATGTGGTGTGATGCTCTAGTATCAAGAATAACCTCTCTTGTTTTTTCCTTACTATTCAGCTTATCCCAAATCGGGCTCGGCTTTTGCTGATCAAGTAGTGATGTTAGCGAGGCCCATTGTTCTGCTGTCAAAGCCAGAACACCTATCCCGCTTGAAGCTTGAGCCTGCATTGCTTTTAATCGTGGTTGACCACGTCCAAGACCCCTGCCTCTTCCACGTTTATTCTTCTCTCTTCCTTGGTTCCGTTCTGTCCACAAGTCAGAAAATCCAATAATTTGCTAGTAGTCTTTCTCTTTGTGTCATGTTCTTCCACATTTAGAACACACTACACCTCTATGATTCCTTGCAACAACAGCAGTTAATCCAGTCAAGTTAGTGTTCTCTCCTTGCGGTGCCTCAGATCTGGTCATAAAACTAACGGCATCCTCTCTAGTCTCCACACGAGACGTTAGAAGCCTTCTCTCTACCCGCACAACTCTCTGATAAACAAAGTTCAGGTCTAGCAGTGGGTTCATCCCGATGATATTGATGAAGACGTTGCCAAACCGTGCATCCTTGTTAATCTTCTCAGGAGCGCCACAAGTACATGTCGAAAGGGGGTTTTTAGATCAACAACTCTTCTCACTTTGACGAAAGCCAGCCAAAGTAATCCAAGACAATCGACCCGTCTTGTTTACAAGCTGCCAACTCCACTTTGAGTTGATGAAGCACACATCGTTTCCAATAAAAAAATCTTCTCTCCAAGTCACTCTAAATCTTGAACGCATCCGGTGTGAACGTCACTGTGGACGAGATCGAGGCTCGTATCCACCTGAAAATCATGGAATTGACCGTCTTCTACAAATCGGTCTCTGCTGGTTTCTCTTTTTCATCTGGCATCAACAAGGTGCCGTTGATGAAACATATCTTACGCTTCGCGCGAGGCCTGTTCTCCACCTCTGATGCCCACTCGGCATAGTTCTCACCAGTCAACATGACCGGTATGATTGACACTCCTGAGTTGTCGGAAGGCAACAAGAAGTAAGGAGAAGCCATACACAAGCTTTGATACCATGTAAACTCAAAAATAATGTGTTATGGAAACTATATGTTATTCTATGGACAAACGTTGAGTACATATACATGTTTACAATATCTTCTTATGAAGATTTTGCTATATCTACAACTACCAAAGCCTTATCGATAATTCAATGTGCTTATCTGAACTAACCAAATCATATCCTACAAGTGCTTCCAGAACCGGTTTGGCCGACCAACCTAAACCACTCTTAACAATAAAAAAATGGTCAGATCTCAAGGTGGATTTGATCTGATGCCATCTTTAAATCAAAACTATTATCGTTGTTTACTTTAAAGTGACTATAGGTTAGGCTTTTGTTCTGTAAAAAGTGGGTGTTTGATTCCACTTTGAAGCCTCTTTCACCTTTGTGACGTCATCACGGGTTACAACCTTCCTGTAGATTGATGCTGCAGATTAAACTAGTATAATTGGTCTGTCGTTTGTGTTTCAGAAAGGTTTTATTGTCGAGAAAATTACATCATAAAGTTACTTGTGTCAACGTTGCAAAAGCGCATCTTTATCGTGTATAGCTTAAAGTCACGTCCTGTTAAGGAAAAAGAGCATAAAATTAACAACGATACAATGTATCACATAATGTATAGCAATGTCTTGAACTTTAATTTGGCTTATCTAAAGATAGGAAAAATTCGATGTCAAATTTAAAAAAAATCCCTTTAATAGTGATAATTCGAGGATTACAGAAAAAAAATTAGAACTTTAATAGTGTTTCATGTTGTGTGTGAATAAAATGTTGTTTTTAACGAACTCTTTGATGTATTTAACTATTTATATAAGAATCTGTCCATAAAAAAATTTCTTTAAAGCAGATTTTTTTTTTAAAAAAGATTTATTCGGCATAATGCTAAGTCGAGTTTGTTATATGATGGACCTTGTAGAATCCAAATTGGAGATAGTAGTTGCCGAAGGTGTTGTAATTACTTAAGAATAAACCGAAATCAACACCTAGAAGATCTTAGGACATTCGCATTGGTAAGAGATTACATAAGTTTTTTTATAATATTATTTTCAGTTGTAGAATTTTATTTATTGATTTTTATAGATATAACTAATAGAAAATGAACATATGATATCTAGATCTATCCCCGTTGATAAGTTTCTTTATGAAGAGGTTATTTTTTTTTTTTTGTCAACTTTATGAAGAGGTTATTTCTTACCTCTTTTATTTTTCTCTTATTTGTTTATTCATGAAAAATTTTATGAGTATTTTCATTGTGGGTGGCCTAAAATTATCATTTGTTGTATAACCTCTCAAGTGGATACTTCATCTATTAAATATTAATATAATTTAATTATAATTACAATTTAAATATAAAAATATATGATTATTTATATGTTGACACATGTATTTTAGGTCTCTTGCAAGAAAGACTACCACTTCATTTTCTATATTTTGTCTCTTTCTTTTTATTTCTTTTGATTATTTTAATTTTGATAGACTATATAAGTAACCCTCAATGCCCGAACCCTACAATATGAAGATACTTCTATAAAGAACAAGAATAGCAAAGCAAACAGTAAAACTCAATTGAATATATATATATATATAGTAGGAGCCGAACGAAACTAGTTAGGTTTAGGTATTCTGGGCTTCTGTTCGGGTGCGGATAGAGTCTTGTCGGATCCAAATCTTTTCGGTTTAAATTTTAGGATCCAATAAAATAATTTGAATTTGTCGGTTCGAGTCCTATCGGATCCGAGTTGGTTCGGGTCTAGTTGTCTAGAAAACGCTAATACCACTATTATCGGTTCTTAAAGGTTTTGGGTCGATTCGGATATATAGCACCCGAAAAAATCTGAAAACTCTCAAAAATACCCAAAACCCAAAATACCCGAAAACTTGAAAAAATACAAAAATATTCAAATAGATGAGAAATACATGAAATGTTACCCAAAAATCTGATTCGAAAACAAGAAAATACCCAAAAATTTATCCAATTATCCAAATTATATTTTTGTAAATCTAAAATTATAATTGAAACCCGAAAATGTACCAGAAAACCCAAACTTGAAACTTTAAAAAAAATTCTAATACCAAAAATATACTGAAACATTCATATATACCTACTATATACTATAAGTTTCGGGTATTTCGAGTATCCCATCGAATCTTGGGTTCGGGACGGTTTGGGTCCAAAACCTGCAATTCCTGCACAATAAGATCCAATGGGTAAAATCACATTAACCGTATCCAATCCGAACTGATTATTTCGAATCGGTTCATGTTCGGATTTTCAAGCGAATAAAATGCCCAGGCCTAGGGACCAGCGTCGCCATCAAAACCCAAAAAGAAAGTTTCTTTTTAAAAGGAAATGATAAAAAGAGAAGCTTCAAAAGGTTTCAACTGTATCATCCTCCTCCCAACACCAACACCAACACCATTGTTTGAGAGATTCTCCGCCTCAGCATGATATAATATATTCTCTTGAAAAACATTGTCTTTCTCTCTGTTCCTTTCCTTTCTGAAGCTAAGCATCTCTTTTCTTTAACATTTTTTTGCCCGATCTCTTCTACAAAGATTCTCTCTTTCTTTGTTCTCTTTTCATACATGTGTTTTAATTCTGTAATAACAATTAGTTACTTATAACTTCTTCTTCTTCTCCTCCCCTCTTCCTCCTTTCTATTCTTTTCTTTGCTTCTCTCTAGGACAGTCGTTTTCTCTTCACTTAAACGTTTTCAAGCATATATAAACACGTGTGGATCGACATTCTTCATCTTCATATGGATTCTTCCTCATATGGTGTTTCTCATGTCAGTCATATCTCCAACCCTTGCATCTTCGGTGCGTTTTCTTTTCTTTTCAACGTTTCTAATACGAGAGATAAGCAAGCTGCTTGATAATGTTTCCGTCTTCAACATAGTCAAATGAAACTTTCGTTTTTAAACTCCAAAAAAAATAAGTAACATAAATATATGCTTTCAGATTTATAAAAAAAAAATTATTAAATTCTTTATACCTTCCAAAATCCAACCCTGCTTGATAATGAGTTTTTGGCAAGCCTACCAAGTCACCAAATGGCTCATGCGCAGTGTTTCGAATCCTATCTCTAGACTTTATATTGAAAGAGTATTTAACCTTTACGTTTTTGATAATATAACAGGGTCGTCATCTTCGCCAGAGAAGAAATGGAACTTGATGAAATGGGTGAGTAAGCTTTTCAAGAGTGGCTCTTATGGTGGTGGTGGTCGCACTAATCATCATCCTCCTCAGTTTCAAGAAGACGAGAATATGGTCTTTCCTCTACCTCCTTCCTCTTCGGTAAATATTTTCTTAATTATATCATTTAGATGATTCTAGTTAAATTTAGTCTTTTTTGTTCATTTTTCTTTGTATAAATCTAGACATATACTATAGACATGTGATCGGTAATATTAAAGCAATATGCAAAAGACATGTGAATGTTACTACTCTTTTTCATTTTTTTACTCATGTTGTTGAATATCACGGGTTGTTGTGGTTGTACATTCTGTGAAATTGTCACATCCATGAAACAAAACAATTAGTTGGTTCATTTATTATTTTCTTTTAGTGCTTAAATTGAGATGATGTGACAATGTGGTCTTGACCACTAGTATTAAAGAAAGGATGACAAAATAGGTAGAAATCGGTTTATATGTTGGTTCAATCCGGATGACTTATTACTAGTCGGTTAAGATTAGACTTTAATGTTGTCTAAGCTATAATGGAAGAATTTTTCAAAAATTATTAGTTAATTTGATATATATCCTCTATATACTAAAATTTTATTATATTTTGTTACTTAGGGGTTGATTGGAAAAGGATGTGGCTTTATGTTTTTTGCTCTAGAAATTAGGCTGTAATTTTTTGGCTGTGGCTTTATTTTTTTGCTGTAGATTTTTTTTTCAAAAGCAATCGAAAGCACTAAATAAAAGCTGTAGAAAAATTGATTTCCAAAGCTAACATATTTCCTTTTTTAAGTTTTTTGCTGTAGCTTTATTTTTAAGATCTAAAACATGATTGCTTTATAAAAATGGCTTTAGAAAGAAAAATGGCTTTCTACAGCATCTAGAGCACTTGCCAATCATCCCCTTACTCTAATATATTATCGTGGAATTTATTATTATATAAAATACTAAGCATTCTCAAGTTAATATGAGCTACCTAGCTCATTGGGTTTGTAATATAATTGTTAACCCATGAAATAACTAATGAACATTAAGCATCCATGCATTGGATTAGATTGAGGTGGCCTATTCTGATTCCTACCCATAAGCACTACTAAAGTACTAATGATATTTAGCACTAGAATTTTAAAAAGATGAAAGCGATATGGTGAACAATTTTTTTTTAAATAAATAAATAAATTTTATCAATATCTTTTATTTTGTGTTGCTGATATCATTATAACTAGTTATTTTGTACAATTTACAAATTTGAACATCGCTGTCCAAATTCGATATATACAACCCATAAAACTAAATAACTTGTTTACAAAATTTTATAACAAATTTTGTATAATCATTAAAGATCAAAATTACATTTTTTGGATGGTCGTCTTAACGAATCAGGACGATCGGTCGAGAGACGCACGGGAGAAAGAAGAACTCGATCGTGCAATGTCACTCTCTCTAGCTGATGATACAAAGCACCCATGTGGTAAATGTTTTGTCTACCTTTGTGAATAGACACAAAATATTAATCAAACACTTTATTTCTATAAACTAGAGATTGAATTTATTTTCTTTGAGCAGGATATGGTTGGTCTATGGATAACAATTCAGATTTTCCAAGGCCTTTTCACAGTGGATTGAATCCATCTCTCTATGAACCACCCTATCAATTCAGACAACCACAAAGGTACGGAAAATACACTTAATTCTCAGTTTTATACTACTTAAACTTCAAATTGTTGATAAAGAATTGCTATAAAAATGGTATTTGCTCAATTTTTGTAGCAGAATGTGTGGTGGTTGCAATAGCGATATTGGATTGGGGAACTATCTAGGATGCATGGGAACATTCTTTCATCCTGACTGCTTCTGTTGCCATTCATGTCATTACCCTATCACTGAGCATGAGGTATCTTATAAAATATTTATGAATATATGATATATTTATACGTTTATGTTTGAAGGAGTACTAATATGTTTTGTCGGTTGACTCAAAGTTCTCTCTATCAGGAACCAAACCATATCATAAGATTTGTTTCAAAGAGCTTACTCATCCTAAATGCGAAGTTTGTCACCATTTTGTAAGCAACTTTGCAACCACATTATTAGATTCTTACACGTCCCATATAGTATATATTATATACTAATTTTATATTAAAAAAAAATCTTAGATCCCAACTAATGATGCTGGATTGATCGAGTATCGATGTCATCCATTTTGGAACCAAAAGTATTGTCCATCTCACGAATATGATAAAACTGCTCGGTGTTGTAGCTGCGAACGTTTGGAGGTAAATCATATATATATATTAAATAACATAATCCCCTCTTGCTTATTGCTAAGTCCATGTGTGTTTTTTCTTCTATGTTGTGACATTATGAAGTCATGTGACGTGAGATATTACACGTTAGAAGATGGGAGAAGTTTATGTTTAGAATGCATGGAAACTGCGATAACCGACACTGGAGATTGTCAACCACTTTACCATGCGATAAGAGACTATTACGAAGGAATGTACATGAAACTTGAACAGCAAATCCCCATGCTTCTTGTTCAACGAGAAGCTCTCAACGACGCTATCGTCGGAGAGAAACACGTACTCTTTGATCTTTAGACTTATACACTAACATTTTCACGTTGAGTTTCTCTCAAATTATAACTAAAATTCCTATAGGGATACCATCACATGCCAGAGACAAGGGGTTTATGTTTGTCTGAAGAACAGACAGTCACAAGTGTAAGTCTTTTTAAACTTCTTAGTAGACATGGTTAACGTAATTTCTGATTCTATAAACATTAATTTACTCTGTTCTTTTTTTTGTATGCTTGGTTCTTTACAGGTTCTTAAAAGACCGAGACGTGGCGCTCACCGTCTTGTTGGTATGAGAACTCAGCCTCAAAAGCTTACACGCAAATGTGAAGTCACTGCGATTCTCGTTCTTTACGGTCTCCCTAGGTACTTATTTTACTCAAACTCACTCACTTTTGGCTTCCACCCTACGAAGATAGTGAATGATATTAGCAACCTAACGAAACTTTGTTGGATGCTTGAAGATTATTAACTGGAGCAATTCTTGCCCATGAGCTGATGCATGGATGGCTAAGACTCAAAGGTACCTACTATTCACCTCCACTTTATTTTCTTATAAGAAAAATTACGAGTTTGGAATTTATTTAAGGCATTATTATCTCTAGAACCTCTAATGGGGTTCTTAAATTTTTTTTTTTTACTGCTTAAAAAAAAAGGAAAAAAAATTAAAAAACGAATCAATCACGGACCGCCACGTGTCAGTGGGGCCCGCAAACAGTGTAAGAAACTCTCCAAAACTGGTTCTTATTTAGTAGTTTTTAGAAGCGGTTCTTGCACTGTTCATGGGTTCCACATGTCAGTGGAGCCCGCGAACAGTGCAAGAACCCCTCCTAAGAAACCCGGATAATCATGCTCTTATGTTATATATTCAGCGTTCTAAGATGTTAGAAGTTTTAAACAATTTAGTAAGATTTTTTTTTTAAAATATTTCTTTTATAAATTTAGAGGCTTTTTGCTATGTAATTTAAAATATATATATATATATTGAAGAACCTACGCATATGTTTCATTTCGAACATTATGTTCAGGACATATATTCCATCTCTTTGTAATAATATATATCAATTGAGTTTTTAAATCTCTTTTAAAAACAATAGTCCAATAGGGTCATAAACACATATCAGAACGTTTCTTGAACTTCTTGTCCACTAATTTTAAAACCCTTTGAAAAAATAAGTATTTTCATTTGCTTTATTTCATGTATTCATCAGGGTACAGGAACCTTAACCCTGAGGTAGAGGAAGGTATTTGCCAAGTCCTATCTTACATGTGGCTTGAATCTGAAGTTCTCTCAGATCCTTCTTCAAGAAACATGCCCTCAACATCAGCTGCATCATCTTCTAACAAGAAAGGAGGAAAATCAAACGTGGAGAAAAAGCTTGGAGAGTTCTTTAAGCATCAGATAGCTCACGACGCATCTCCTGCTTACGGAGGAGGTTTCAGAGCAGCAAATGCAGCGGTTTGTAAGTATGGTCTACGTTGCACACTTGATCATATCCGCTTCACTGGAACTTTTCCTTTATAACCTTATCAATGACCCAATATTTAATGCTCTGTTTCATCCTAGCTATATGGTCTTTGATTTGGATTGGATGGATCACACAAAGGGATTGTTTTTAACTTTCTCTAGAATCTCACAACAGTCTTTTGTCGGAATTTGAGTGAGGAGATTTGTTGTTTCGAGGTTTTATTATAACAATTATTGAATACTAATAACAAGAAAATAATCAATTAGTTTCCAAAATCTCAAGAACTTCAAGAAGTTGCTACTAATGATTTGATTGGCTTCAAGATGCTGTTGACAACAGAGAGCTCTATTAAAAGTTTTTTTTTTGTAACTTAGCTCAAATTAAAAGTTATTTATCTACTTATGAACAATTTGTTTTTTTTTTCTTTGAAACACTTGCAGTAAATATTTATGTAACTGCATCAATGCAAGGAAATAAACATGCTCATGCTCATCAAAATAACATCCCAAAGATAAAATCCACAAAGGGCACTAAAGAAGAAAAACATAGTACTCAAAATCATTATGCCCCAAAAGACAAACAAAATCATGAGAACAAAGTCTACCATCACTCCCTCTTTACAACACTTGCACTTTCTCTATTCTTAACACATTATTGTGAAGTGTGTTTGATTTCATCTTACAGAGAATCTACGCGTCCTCCTTCCCTTAACCGGCATGGAACCGAAACTAGTCGGTTCCATGTCCCACTTCAGTTCATCTTCCTCGTCGCTTGCTTCATCTGAACGCCACCTCAATCCGCCACTGTTATTTCTATTCTCAGTGGACAAGACATTGTTGTTGTCCTTGAAGCTACCATTCATGTATATACATATTAGGACTGAACATATGTGTTGAACCAAGCTACCATTCATGTATATACATATTAGGACTGAACATATGTGTTGAACCACACTTCTTATGCAAATCAAATAGTTTATAAAGAAGAGAAGAGGACATGTACCTTGAAGACATGTCCATTGGATCATCTAAACCGACAAAGTTATGGGACGGATGTTCTCTGTCTGGTTGCATCCTTGTGCCAAAGAAAGTTGATTCCAGTTTCTGTGCAGATCCGTTGTGAAGGTTGCTGCTAGGCGTCATTCTTACATGATTGTTAACTGTGGCACGGCGGAGATAAGGAGAGCTCATGTTATTCTCCATGAACCTATCAACATTTATATCCAGAGAGATATCTTCAGTCCTTTTTCCTTTGAGCTGACTGTTCTCACGAGCTCTATTAAGATCTTTGAACGGTGTGGACATTTCACCGAATTTCAGAGTCTTGTTTATGCTTCTAACTTCACTCTTGTGTCCACTATTTGTGCTTGTCAATAACTTTCCATGGGAAGTTTTTCCTATCAAACGGCTGGGTTGAAAAGGAGTGCTGCCACTATTAGCCACTCGCTCTGTAGCGCCAGCGTCCTTAGCCATTTGGAGAAATACATAATTAGTATGAATGGGAACAGAAGAAGACATCATCTCAGGTTGTTGCGTATCAGGAAGATCAGAGTTTCTCGCTGCTTCAGAAGCATTTTCAGAGGTATCTTCCGCTTCAGAAAATTTTCCAGATCTGACTTGCTGCTGCTGAATCGCTGGAAGTATATCTATGGCTTTATCCTGTTTCAAAGCAACAGAAATACAGGAGGGTTCAATTTTCATGTTCATATAGGTACTATTCCACATAGTATATTTGAGGTTCAAAAAATGTCTGACAATCCTGCAAGCATCAAGAGGCTACTAAGCACTTAAACGCAAGGTAAAAGTTCGAGTGTGCAGCATTTAACCAGGAAAAGAAGAAGGATACACTTGTACAAAGAAAGGTGGCTGGAATACTTACAACTAATTCTTTCCTCCAATGACTCTGTCGTCGCATTCTGGACAATACATCTTCTCCAATTCGATTTTCAGAAACGAATGCCTCCTCAAGTTTCTGGAGTTCAAGGTCGACTTGGAATGCCTGGATGTAACGGTAGCGCTGCAGCAATGCAAACAACCACTGGTTAACAGTCAAAAGACTGACCAAAGTTGCCAGCCATGATGATAAACTTAACAGAAAATAAGCATCGCTTATTGTGCTTCTCTGTGCCTCGTTCAAAAAATTTCATACTTGTTCATTACTCTCAACAGCGCTTATTCTAAAGCTACACTAGGGGCTCGATGTTGTTCAAGCGAAGTTGATTTAAGCATGAAATTATAATTACTTACCTGAAGATAAAAGACAACCAGAAGACTACCCACAGCTGATGAAGGGTCATCTGTTGCAGAATCTAATAGGCACCTGTGCAGATATTTCTCTTCATCTTGGTTCCATGGTAACTCAATGATTCTATCAACCACATTTCTCCTAATAGATAGACAGCAGTATTCGTTGACAAGTATCTCCATCCATTCCGTCCAACTCCAGCTGTCTAGATCATCAGACACATCTTTCACAGCTCCATTTTTCAATTTATTTTCCTTCACTTTTAAGCAGAGTGACCTTTGGTATGTGAATGCTTCACTCAGAAGACCACATTCCACTCTCACACGAACAGCTGTAACAGCTTCACCAATTGATACCTGTTCCGATATGCCATCACGACCAGACCAACGCAACACCAGAAGAGCTGTTTCAGGGTTTTCCCTTTCTAGCAGGACTTGTGCAACCTTGGGATATGTTTCTGGACCACATATTTCAGGAAGAGTCCTACAAGCTTCCTGAAATAAATTTTGGAAAAGTTTGTCAGCTACACCTGTTAATAAATGTTTGGTGTAAGTATGTATATGTTTTAGTGTAAATATCAAAAGCATGCACAATAATACATACTGCTATATGTTTTCCCTGAGAATGTCAAAAGATACCTGGAGTGCCTCCTCTGAGGGATCATCGAGAAGATAAAATACAAAAGACTCCAGCAACGAATGCCTAGATATGCCAAAGGTAGAAACTGTATCATGGTTAAGGAAACCAGCAAAGAATAAAAACATGGGAAAGTATACTGATTGTGAGTATTTAAAAGTAAAACGCAGGGCAATGTGAAACAAAGTAATGCAAGGTTTAGGTAATGTGAATATAGGTGATGAGAAAAGGATACAATTGCTTGCTTCGCAACAACCAAATCTGAACTACCATGTAAAAAGAGTATGTCAGCAGCGGTTCTAAGATTCTTAAATGGGTAAGAACCTGAAATTCCCTCTATTTTGGACCTAAGAACCGATCTCTCATCGTTCTGCAGACATCCAACTTCTAGGTCTGCCCCTATGTCTTGACTGTACTCTGTCTCTCTCTCAAGATTTTCTAAAGCATCTTCTATAAAAAGGGAAGCACCCTGTACATTGCAATCTGAAGACTGATCTACGGCATCAGGCCATGCACGCTTAACTGCATATGATTTCCTTTCAAGTACCAGAGCCTTCCACGAAGTGAAATTAGAATACCGAGACTTCACATCTTCCAGAAATCCGTGTCTTATGCACCAGATCATAATGTCCAGGTGCTGAAATGAAATACAACAATAGGGTAAGCACACCATACTCCTGATCTTACACCGATAAGTACAGAACTGATATAGTTAAAAACTCTCGGGAGTCTGGTCAGGAGCCAGGTGGTTATCTCTGGATATCACTTCGTATGTCATATCGAGGGTTGAGACGGTTGAATATACCCAAAAAAAAAACTTAACTAATATGCTAATGAAATTAGAAAAAAAGGAAACAAGTCACAGAAGTAGGGATATAAGTTATAAGCATCAGGATCCAAGCCGATAATGTAAGGCCATCATCGTGTCTTTCATAAATCTATATGTAAAGCTTTTGCAGTACTAAAATTATTGCACGCCATATAGGGAAACAAGGAAAGATAGTTGCAAAGCTGTTTGGATATAAAAGGAATAAAAATCTTAGCTGACCTGCTTTGTTTTTCCAATGTTCTCCCTAAGCTTCTGCAAGTCTTGTAGCTGAGGTGAAACAGAACCCTTAAAAGCTGATTCCATAACTTCAAGCACACTATATATGCCAGCCACTTGTTTCGAATACTTGAGAAGGCTATCTCACCTAACTTGCATCTCTTTCTTCTCAAGACTATCTGAGAGCCAATATCAAAGATAGACATACCGCACACTTGTACTGGCATAAGAAACATAAATATTCTAACAGCTAAAAGGATACAGATTTCTCGAAGCTCAGCTAAGATGTTCCGGAAAGTACGCTTGACCCAATCTTTGACAACAACTTCATCCAGCAAGAAAGCAATGACCGGGTCACTAGAGACAGCAGTTTCATCCATACATACATTGGTGATATCTATTCATTTTCTGTCAAGGAGATGACAATTATACTCTGAACGTATAGAGGATGATAAAAACATCAAGGAGGGGGCAGGGAACAAGAACTACCTAAAACTACATGAACTTATCAGTACAAATCTCCCCATATATACACAGTTCTAACTACGAAGGCCTAATCATATGAAGATTAGTGGTAATAGATGTAAATGAAACAACACATGCATACAACAATTCTATAAGAGACGCATGGATTATCTAAAGACTTAATGCATATATATATATATATATATCTGACAGTGAACAGAAACACCAAAGAAGGATACAATGGCAAACCACAGATATCAAATTGTTGTTCATGGCAACATCAAAAAGAGAATAAAGGCGACGAGCATCAGCTGCCAATTGATGTTCATCTTCATGTTCTAGGGAGATTAGACCAGCTTCAACACACTCGTAGTAAAGACGAAGACGAAGTTTATCTCCAGTTTTTGGTAGTCGGCATCGACAGATTGGACAAACATCACACCTCTGACTACACTCTTTGCACAAGGAGGCATGTCCACACGGGTTTAACGCATAGTGCACAGATCTCCCACAGAGCGCCAAGTTTCTGGTTGCACGACAATGCTCAGCCTTGGCCTCATTACACAACTCCCTGAGGTTGATAGATGCTAAATGCCTCAACGCCTCCCGTAGTAAGGACAGCAACAACTCTGAACATTCACAACAATTCTAACCTCTATACTATTATTCACTTAGCCAACCCAGTACTAATCATCTTATCTTTCGCTTGAAATGTGACTAGTAATGAACTGAACATGTACGAGAAAAGTGATTGGAACACAAAAATACAAACTTTCACCACTAAACCAAAGTCATTCATCATGTTTTCCATTAAGAAACAAATAAAAGATCGAAACTTTTTCTACACTGAGACATTATTATAGCAAAAACCCACGAACATGTAAGCAAACAATAAATCTGATAACTATTATTGGTAGAAGAAGCACCTCTAACTCTAAGATTCTCAGAAAACAAAAACGAGAAAGGAGAAAAGCGAGGGAAGACCTGAACAGGGTTGGTACTATAATCAGGCTGCTTCGGAAGAGAACCATTGATCGTATCCATCTTCTCCATCAGCCAAAACACAGAGCTCGGTTCAGCTTAGGTCTCTGTTTGGCTGTTCTTCGGGAGGGAAAGGCCTTCCGGTTCGGTTCCTAACCGTTAGTTGGTTCAGATTATTCTGCTTTTGGTTAAATCAATTCGCACAAAAAGTTATCAAACTTCCATTGGTTTAATTCGGTTTGGTACTCAGTTAGTTTGATTATGAAAATTTTATCAAAACTAACAAAAATTTCTGATTTTAATTTAGTTTCAGTTAAAAAAATAGATTATTACATCGAAAATTTGGTTATTTTGATTATGTGAGTTTAAATATGACATCAATTTTAATCAAAATCAATATGATATATTTATATTTTTTTCTAAAAAAAATTTGAGCTAAATTGATAACAGAATAAAATTTAAATGAATAATTTCAATAAATATTTAATAATTATTTATAAAAAAATTATAAACCCAATTTCATTCTTTAAATACTGAAATCTAATCAATATTTAATAATTTATAAATCTAAAGGTTGAGATTTTTTTGTTAAAAAAAAAAAGAAGAGGATATTATTGTTAAAGATATTTTAATAATTGGTAGCTTATGGTATTTCAAGTTCTCAAATTTAAACTGCCATAACTAAAACAAACTTATGAATTCTATTCAGTTCACAAACTAAAAGTTTCATTTGATTTGGTTTGACAGGTTTGGTTGGGATCAAAATCTCAGGTCTAGAACACGTGGATTGATTCTGACGCTATTCGGACCTATTTGGATTAAAAATTCTATTACGGCCCGTCTGAAAACCTCTGATTATATGGGCCGAAGTCACGTGTAAACGGTGCGTATACCTCACTTTCCCAAAAAGCGCGCGTGGAACATTGTCTCACGCTTCCCCGTCTCCCTTTCCCAAAAGCTTTCCACGACGACGACGGACAAAGCAAACTCAAAAACTCAGAGAAAGGCACGATCTTTCTTCTTCCGATCGAATCGTTCTCGTGGATGCGATAACGAATCTCCCTTTCGATCACTAAGCTTCAATGGATGAGTCGTTCGCTAATCTACAAACGAGCCATTTACTTGGTTCTGTTCCCGTAAGTCTAAATCCATTGCTTCTCCGATGTTACCAATTTTTAGTATCGTTCAAATGGGTTTGTGTCTGATTAGGATAAAGTACTTTCCTTTTATGAACAGTTGTTGTCTTTTGGGTTTAAATGCTTGCATGATTGGATTGAGAGATACGTGTCTTTGAGTAAATGTATTCACTATCATTCTTTCTAAATTCTAATACAAAAACATATACTTTGAAGGCTGTGATCAGCGAAGACGACAAGAAAAGCACAAATGTGCATATAGCAAGTGTAAATGAAGGTGTGTTGTTTTGCTATTTTTTCAGTATTGTAAGGAAGAGTTTGAATGCTGCGTGTTTACAATCTCTGCAGGCCCTTCTGCTAACATGCAGATATTTCCACCGCAGCAAGGAAACAATGCAGCAAAGGGTTATCAAACTCTTGAGACCCCAACAGGTATATGTATCCTCCTTTTGGCTTTATTCAATAGTCACCATGAATCAAGAGAAAAAAAAAGCTTGTTATGTATTTGAAATAATGTCGAACTGTTTACCGTGGTTGATAGAATGCTTGCTGTGTGAGTACTGAGTAGAGCCCGTTCCTATATGCTTTGTTATGTCTTGTATGCTAACTTGTTTTGTCTATACCTGTAGAAGGACCTGAACAACAGCCACCAAACAACTGGAAGGGGTTCTTTAACGTCTACTCGTACACTCAGTACTTTAACGTGGACACAGACGTTGTTTTGAACAGACTGATGAGTTCGTTGTACCCCACCAGTGGAGATTTTTTCAACAAGATTGATGCAAACCCTGATTTGTAAGTCTTTCAGTATCCTTTCCCTTGTCGGTGATTTCTCTTGCTCTGAAAGAATTCTTTGGCGTCTCCTATTGAGATTTTTTAAATCACTCCACTGCTCATTTAGGCTGTTGATTTGTTACCATATTAAGTGTTGTTATCTTTTCCCGTTTTACGAAAGCACATTAAGTGTTAGAGTAATAGATTTACTATGTCATAGGTGTGAGGAATGTTTTCAAAGCTATTGGTATTGGTATATGATGGTTAAACCGTAGTTTCAAATTTCGAAAACCAGGAATGTTCTATCAGGGAAAAGAGCTGGAACTTTGGTGTGAGAGATGTTTCTGCTTTACTCTTCTTCGTTTATATCTCGGGGTCAAGTTTTTGTGTAATTATACTTTTGCTGCTTGGATATTACTTCTGAGCATATTTACTTTTAGACTTAAAGCCTGCATCCAGATCAGATTTTCATATGCTATTTGAAAGCTGTCTCTTTTTACACCAGTTCCTCACATTATATTTCAGCTTCTGACTAGTTCATAGTCTGTAACATAGGAATTATACGGTCTGGAAGTGCATGATGACAAGTGCATATATTCAATTACCATAACATGTTATCCTCTTTAACTTGAACAAGTTTTCCAGATAAATGACTCGTGTGTGGGTTTAATCCCTCTCTATTAGGTATGGCCTTGTCTGGATTTGCACTACTCTTGTGTTTGTCCTTGCTTCTCTCGGAAACTGTGCCACGTACCTCGTCAAGAAACGAACCGACAGTGAAGCTCCTTGGGTCTTTGATGTGAACTATATAAACTTGGCAGCATCTTTAATCTATGGGTATGCAATAATTGTGCCAGTGGCATTTTATTTCTCACTCCGGTATATGGGGTCCAGAGCTGATCTTCTAAGATTCTGGTGCCTCTGGGGATACTCTCTCTTCGTTTTCGTTCCAACCACTGTAAGTGTCTCCTGAATGTCTGCCTCTTTCGCTGTTGAAAATGAATCAGCTATGTATCAGAAACACTTAAGATAAATGCACTTGTCTGATTCACAAGTGGTTTTGTAGCTTAGAGTCAACCTAAAATGGTATGACAGCGTCTTTGATTTTAATATATTAACAGTCGTGATCATTGTTTTTGTAGCTTCCATTGCTTATTCCAGTGGAGTTTCTGAGATGGGTGATCATACTCTTAGCTGGTGGCGCATCATCCTGCTTTGTTGCCATGAATCTACGGTCTTACCTTGAGGCGAGCAATGATCTAACAGTTATAGTGGCTGTAGCGTTTGGTCTGCAAATGGTTCTTTCTATCTTCATCAAAGTGTGGTTCTTTCCTTAAATCTCCACACCACACGACAAAACATATATAATGCATGTAAGAGCTTCCACATTAGTGAACCTTCCCCTTCACTATTTCTAATGTGAATTTTATAATTTTTTATTTATTTTTCTGTTTGAAAAAAAAAATTAATCAACCAACCAATCGCGGGCCGCCACGTGTCGTGGAGCCCGCGAAACAGTGTTGAACCCGTCTCTTACTAGTGAACTTTTCTTAACCGGGTTCAACACTGTTTCAATATTATATATATTTTTTTTTTTGAAAAACGTGTGAACCCCTCCTTTGAACCTCTAATGTAGATGCTCTACAAACGTTTAAGATTTTGATGTGATGTGGTTGAACTAAGAATGTCATTACCAAAGAACAAAACCCACAAAGTAAAAGAAGGAACATATACACTGAGCTGAATCATTCTGATTCTTTTTTACTGGCTTAGTTTATGGTTTGCTTGTTTGGTGAGTTGAATTATCTTAGGTTTTTGAATGGTTGGTTTTTATCTGGCAAATATTAGATCAGAGAGTTAATATTAAAAAAAAAAACATTCAGTACAAAGCATGTGAACTGTGAAGTTTGAATGATAGAGAACCTGTCTGTAGTGTCTTTTAGTAGTAAAATATCTCCAAGAATTATGCTAAGCAATTGAAGCAACTTTCTCCAGGTATTAGTGACCATTCTATTGATATATCTAGACATGATCACTTGTTTGTTTTGACATCTCAAACCACACAACTTCGCTCAGCTTTTTATTTTTTTCTCCTGAATTATTTTGTTGTTTGTGACATCTCAAACAAAAATGATACTACTTGAATACTTAATTATTTTCCAGCTCACCCCTCTCCCCCATTAACAAAAAGTAAAAACTATAATATTATAAAAATCTGTATATCTGTATAAAGTTGTAAAAAGTAAACTAATTTCCGGCGGACCCGATTTTCCCCAGTAACAATCATTGTCTGTATCAATCTTGGAACGAATTAACTTATTTTAAGTTTTTAACTACATTAGTATATGCTAGTGTTTCTTCCAACTATTTGCTGTCTTTATCACCACATATATACTTTTGTAAACCCAAAAACCAAATCAATTTGTGAATAGGTCGTAGAAACTAAAGGAGTAAAGGGGATTTATTGAGTCGGGTATTTGAAGGATTTTTTTTTTCTTGAATTCCTTCTTATGGTATTAAACATTTATAAATAGTATATGACATATAAGTTTATTGGATTAATCATTTGTATAAAATCTTCCAAATTCTTAATTATTTTTAAAAATATAGATTTTGTCAAGAAAAATTGTTGGATTTTGGTATTTTAATTTTTTTTTAAATAAGAACTTTTTTTTTCTTTCAATTAAAATGAAGAAAATTAAATGTTTGAAATAAAAATAAATTATTTAAAAATTATTTTTTTAATTTTATATATTTGATAAAATAAATAACTAAAGTATATTTATAAATAGCTTATCAATATTTTTAAGATATAATTTTTTTGTAAAAATCCCTAAAGTTTTTTCAAATAACTTTAAAATTTTAATAATAAATTTACAAAATCTACTCAAATCGCATATTTTCTAGAATTTAATATATATTCAAATATTTGATCCAGTAAATCCATCTAAACCTTTTTGTAGTTTTGTTAGAAATTTAAACGGGAGATTTCAGTGATATAAAGGAAGTCTCATTCAATTTTCTTATTTGTATAATATTGAAAAGTATACATAAAAACTATACAAAGCAAATGATCTAAATAAAAGTAAAATGAAAAAAAAAAACAAAGCGGTATATAATTTTAATTAATATATATGTTTTCAAAATTTTCTATATTTTCATATATATTTTATTGAAAACATTAAACAATATTTTTACATTGGGAGCCTTGTATAAGAGAGGTTCCATTAAGATGTTTTAATACGGCTCTGAGATATACATTTTCTTTGTTGTGTTATCGACTGATTATGACATAGTATTATAGAATGGATGACCAGCATGTTGTTTAATCTGAGTTTAGAATGATTTTCTAGCTGTATTAGAGCATCTTTAACCCAGATCTCTTGACCTGGGTTTCTTATTTTTTTTTCTGTTTTTTTTTTTTTTAAATTTTAAAACAAACCAATCGCGGACTATCAGTGTCGGTGGGGCCCGCGAACAGTGTAAGATACATAGTAAATGAGGTTCTTATTTGAGAAAAATAAGAGATGGGTTTTTAGAGAATTAGTGGGATCTACGCCTTAAAAACCCCACTAAAAACCCCCCAATAATCATGCCCTTAAATCTCAAGCTCAGATTGTCCACATAGCTATAGAAACAGTTAACAGTTTGCTTCTATAACGCTCACACAAACTTTTTGGTTTTCACGTTATTTCAGGTTGGCTCAACTTTGTGCAACCGAAGTAAAAAAAAGAAACGTGATTGCACTAATTAGGCCATTTTAACTCGGATCTCTTAAGATGGGTTTCTTAATTTTTTTTACCTCTTTTTCATTTTTTTTTTATATTTTTCTGGATAAGAGACGTATCTTATATCTTTTATTTAAGAGACGATTCTTAAGTTTTTTTAGTTAAAATTAAGAAACGGCCTCTTAAGAAAATAAGAACTTCTTGTTAAAAGACCTGCATTAATGACTCGTGACTCTTGCCGCGTTCACATTGGTTTGTAGCATTTTACGAGATATTTACACAATCATTAATCATCTTATCTTATTACTATTTTCTTCTTCTCTTTTGTTGGTCGAGTGAAATATCTTATCCATCTAATATTTATAGGACCACAGCAAAAAATGTGTTCTTATTTTGGCCTATCGATATGCCTTTACACATTCTAAAATAAATGAAAGCACACCTTTTTTTAATATTGAGTAGTGTGATAAGTCTTTTGTAACAGTAAAGAAATGAAGGGTTTAATCTCTCCGGTTCCGTAAGAGGCAAAGGGTTAAGCATTTGTGATCATATTTTCTTATTTTGTTAGGATTCTCGTGTCCACAAATTTTTAACTACATTGGCATGTGATTCTACAGTTCCTTTATTACATCGTTTTTTATTATTCCCTAATGGCTCCGTTTTGGTAATACACTTAATGCTACTGAATACATTAACCCGAAAACATACTACAATGCATAATCCGGATTTGGAATACTTTTCGATTAATATCAAAAATGAATCAATTTATCTATTATAATCTATCATATTGATTATATAGGCCGAAACTCAAATCCAGATTGAATAAGTATTCATAATTTAGTTCTCATCAAAAATTGAATACATGACCAACAACTTAGATAGAAACTGAATCCCAAGAATTAACCACTAAATTACTACCACTTGGTTATTCATTACATCTTTTTATTTAGAGGATCGTATTTCTTATGGTATATCCCATTGATTATATATATGTGCGACTATTGGTGTAGAGAAACCGATGGTTTGAAGCGTTATTTTATCATGAATAATAATTGATCATAATAATTGATAATAATTTCCGATAAAAAAAAACTCGAAAGAGTATATGAATGATTGATAAGTGGTTGGCTCTTGTTTTTGATAAAGAGATGATGTAAGACAAAATTGACCAGCATTGCTTGTTATCAATGGCAATATAAGTATATAAATTATAAACAATTCAGTGGACACCATACTTTGTTTTTAGTTAGTATTATTATAATCGTTATAGTGTTTGATTGATCCTAAAATTAATTAAATACGTTAATAACAAGAATCTTTCGTACCCTCACTCTTTAAATATTAATGTATTGTACTTAATTCTATGATAAATTTTATTAAGGAGTTAAATTCAATCTATCTATCACACTTTGCATTGCTAAATGTTGTTTTTTTCTGGTGGATGCGTGAGCCTCCCCTCTAGCTCTAATTTTGATCTGTGAAGTTTGTTTGTTGGTAAGTATTCGGTCGTCAAGTTTGGAAACTCTCTATCTATAACTTCATGTTCGACTTTACATGTGCCTTAACTTGATACGTGTCCTAGTTTTACAAATGTTTTAGTTTCTCTCGTGACTTATATCCATATAGGTCAACTGAAATTGGATTGTACCCACAAGAAAATTCTAGCCATATATTTTTGTCATGATAAATATTCACCATGCAGTTAAGGTCTATATATTTAAAGTTTTGAACAGAATTTTTGAGGTGATATCCTGCCATGTAAACGTCATGTTCAAGTATGACGATATGTATTTATTTATGTGTGTGTTGTATATAGTACCGTCAAATGTTGGTCGAGAAAGAATAAAGATTCACTACTAATATTTGTGCTTCTTTTGTGTTGACGCCATGTCGCCATCATTTCATCGGACTCCATTTACTATATATTGAAAACACATACAAGAAAAGAAAAACAAAATCATATTTAACAGGGTTAATTCAAAAAAATAAAATCATATAACCTAGCAAAGAGCATGTGCTCACGAATCAAGATTCTTCAACATTATGTATTTCTCACTTACTAACTCCATTATCATTTTATAAACCTAGCTATCAAAATCGCATCTTTCTGTACAATATTATATGCACTATATACACATGTAATGCTGCTCCGTGTATACATAACTGAATCTACATGTGAATGTCTATTTAATTATCTCAACTGAAATGATATGTGGGTGGTTACAAATGAGATAAGTAGTTTGAATATCATACTAATTTAAAAAAAAACTAAAAAGACAAGAAAAACAAATGAATTCCTGTATATACGACTACACGATTGGAGTTGGTGGTAAAGACTAAAAAGAGGGCACATGCACATAGGACCAATAATTCCTCAGAAACAATCAGACATCTGAGACCCTAATCGCATCAAACCACGTGCATTGCTTCCACTATTCTCCATTAAAGAGAAACACAACGATCGAAGATGAATAAACAAAAAAAATGAACAAACAATAAAAGAAAGTAACTATTACTCTCTCCGTTTTTTTTTATAATTGACGTTTTAGGAGAATTTTTTTGTTCTAAATTATTTGATGTTTTCAAATTTCTATGTAAAATTTATTAGTAATTAATGTTAGATGACCAATAATATTATAGCTTCTATTTTATTATTGGTTGAATTATGGTTAGGTAAATAATTAATGATGTTTTTGTTTAGAAAATGATAAAAACTTAAATGTTTCTTAATCTATGTATATAATCCTAAAATGTCAAATATAGAAAAAACGGAGGGAGTATAAATTAGGGTTTTTAGTAATTAAACTCCTTAACGCCATTGTCAAATAAAAATAATTTAAAACATTTAAGTTATATTAGATGTTAAGTATTGTCGACGATAATTAAGTCATAAAGTCAATCTTTTCACTAGAATGATGATTAATTTACAAAGTCTTATTAATCATTTGTAAAAGTATTAAAATATTTAGGAAATTTTATAAATCAATTATAGAATTAATAAAATGATGAATAAATATTTCTAAATTATTTTTAAAGGTTTATAAATCAATTTAAAACAATGCATAAGTAATGATAAAAAATGAAAAATTTAATAAAAACCCTCAACTATTTATGAATTGTAAAAAAAATTATCAACTAAGTTTTTAACATTATAAACCCTCAACATATAAAAAATTAATATATGTCACACTCCGTCACGGTATTTTAGACGGAGGGTAACATATATTAGCATAATTAAATTGAAGGTTTATTTCATAGAACTTTAATTAAAAGTTTATTTTATAATTTATCTTTAGTTGAGTGGTTTAATTATTAAAAAGTCATAAAATTTATTATAAATTGAGAGGGAAAGTCAAGTCATTACGTTCAGTGTTGGAACTTGGAACAGTGAATTTTGAGCTTTTGACCAAACCTCATGCATCATTCATCGCATTTATTAAGTTTAGTACCATAGAAACCAAACGCAAAAAAAAATAATTTTAAGAAGCAAAAAAGAAGTTTAGTTACAAAGAAAAAGAATAAGCAATTTTATTTGCTACACATTTAATGAAAGTTCATTCACTATTCCAGTTTCATGTTCATGCATACAAGCTAATTCTTGATTCTACCATAAATTTTTTAGTCCATCAGATGTGAATTACAAAAGTAATGTTCATGGTATATAGCATAAGTTTTTCCCCAGCACACTACAAAATATCATAATTGATTCATGTGAATCCATCAGAAATGATCATTGGCTTCTTTAAAGAGCCAATGAAATGAATGATCTGGAAACTCTTGATAAGGCACTCATATGCATTATTATTTTAGTCTACATTATCTATTTAGTATTTTATCATATAGAGATTATCATATTCGACTATCGATCTATATATATTGGATTGGCTATTATATATTTAAATTTTACCACATAAATATTTAACAAAATAAGTTAGTTACATTTTCTATATTCATTTTTTTCGTCAACATCCAGACAAACATTTTAAGATTTATAAAAAATATATTTATTATCATTTGTTAATAGACAACGGTCAGTTATGATTATATAATTGATATCGTTATAGGAATATTCTTACACTTATACGATGAATCATCAACTACCAAATGCAACCTTTTTATGCATATCCAGTTTAGTTAAGCTTTTACTTTCGTCACCACAAATATGATATAGCTTACTGTCAATTTATTCTTGCAAAATCAAATATCTGAAGATTGTAACATTCTATATATTTGTTTTGTTAGGTATTAGTATATTGTATTACTTTCAGTTTGTGTATGGAATAACAATGATGACGATTCAAAGAACAAATGAAATATCTCAGGATGATAAATAAAATATATCTGAAACCTAATGGATATGCATCGATCGTCAAATCTTGAAAAACTAACCACTAAGTTTATAAAATTCAAAAGTGTTTTTATATTTATTTATGAAAAAACATCAAACATTTAACAACGCGAAAACCTCTAATTAATATAGCTACTATAAAGTACAGAAGTCTATGTCAACTAATCGACCGTATAGTTCATAAGTCGTTTTCAATTGGATTACATCATCAAACTTTGTTAGTACCATTTAAATAACTTAATTATTGTGTCATACCAAAACAATAACTATTTTTTTCGGCTTAAAAATAAAAAAAATAAAAAAATAATTGTACACAATTAACAACTGCATTATATTAAATACTACTGTACTTTAAAAACGAGTCTGAATTCAAGAAAGTAATGAGATTACGTTGATTAATCAGAGAACTTAATCATTTAAACATACAGAAATTGAGCACACCACCAAAGAACTGCAACCTTAAACTTAAGAGATTAAATAACAAAAGAAACTTATTTTTGTATCCGAATAAAGCTTCGACTACTTAGCCTGGTCACATGAAAGACAGAGAACGCCACATAGAAGCAGCAGTTTAGCCTTAGCAATTTAACCGTATGTTTATTTTTGAATTGGAGTATACGCCATACATGGATTTTTGAATATATAATACATAATTTAACTAGTTTATGTTTCAAAAGTTTAGTTCATGGTTGTATTGTGACGACATAAAAACTTGCTTTTCAACATTTAGGTATTGATATAAGTTGTCTTAAATGCGTCTTAGAAAAAACTGTAAATCATATACTTTTTGAATATTCTCTTGCTTTGGAGGTTTCAGCTTTATTGAACTATCTATCACTCCCATGATTGTTTTCGAATATTTCTGTTTATCAAAACTTAGACTTCTTGTTTTGGAGGAAAAAAATATGACTTATACACAACCACTAATTGACACTCTCCTTTGAATCTTGTGGTACATTTAGAAAATAAGGACTAATAAAGTTTTAAAAGGAAAGAATGTCCCACTAATAGATACCCTCCAATTAGCCTTTCTTAAAGGCTATGATGATGAGGAAGATGATGCACCACCAATTCATGTTGTCGATTTAACTCCTCCCCTCGGAATCCCAAATCTCGACCTGCTAAAATAACGTTTCATGGTTCAATTATGGTATGGTCAGTGTACTATAATGGATCCATAATGATTCAATAGAAATTAAACGTTTTGGATTACAAGACTGTTGTAAAAGTTTTACGGTTCTTCATGGTGAGACGGAATAATTATTATGGATGATGTTCTTGCTTACTAGATTTACAAGTTACTACGCTTTAGATAGAGACATATTATTCAGATTTGTGGACGTGATTGCTAACTCAGTCGATTAGCCGGCGTTTACGTCCGAAGCAGTCCTCATTTCACTTTGACGAGAACTTATCTCATATTCTCAAGTGTAAGAATTTACGTTAGTCTTTCTTATATAGTGATGCATTTTTTCCCAAATATATTAGACTTGGGTCATAGCAAACATCTCTTTATAATGATTTAATCTCGATTACCATTTGATTTAAACAAATGCGCGCTTGACTTTAAAAAAAAAAAAGCACTGCCGCTCATGCGCACACCTTACTGTCCGCCGGTTATTTAATTGCTCAGAAAACCCACAAACCCAAGTAAATTATCTTCTACAACGCACCCTAATGTATTTACTATGCTCCACCCAAATAAATACACGCCACTTCATCAATCATGATCCACATTCCAAATATACCCTTACACCAGACGTGGCATCTCGTGATTTGATAGCAGGATCTGACTCTCTGGTTATGTTTATAAAACCCCTTCATCTCTCCCTCGTTGATCTCCACACTTCTCGCACCAGATTTCAAACTCGGTCACTTACGAACCACCGAGTTAACTCGTTCCCGTGGAGAGTTTTGGTAAGGCGACAATGGAGGAGACAGATCGTTCACGGCGCTTTCGCCAAAGACGTTAAACGTATCGTCGTTAAGGTATTGTCATCGTCCATGTTTCGTGCTGAGAAACGTCTGCATTTTTCAGATTTTGATTTGACTATTGAAAGCATAAGTCTTGGATCTTCAGAGACGAATCAGAATATTTCAAAAACATTTTTTTTTGTGGTAATTAATATTTTTTTTTGTTGTTGTCGTAAAGGTTGGAACAGCTGTTGTAACTGGGAAAGGTGGAAGATTGGCTCTTGGTCGCTTAGGAGCTCTGTGTGAACAGGTTTGTTTTTCACTTAATCATCATTAGCCTTTTCTTTAATAAAAATTATGAAAAGTTTTCACGAAAGGCATGTGAAAAGATTGCACATTTAATTCTGTAAAAAAAATGTCAGCTTGCGGAATTGAACTCGGATGGATTTGAGGTGATTTTGGTGACGTCTGGTGCGGTTGGGCTTGGTCGCCAAAGGCTTCGTTACAGACAGATGATCAATAGCAGGTTAAGAAAAATATTGCTACTTTTAGCCATTTTCTCTATTTAAACGTTATTAAGAATGATGATGGACCATTAGCTTATGTGAGATGTGTTTTGTGTGTTTATGATTGAAAAGTTTTGTTCTTTTTGGTGAAAGTTTGTTTCTTTTTATGGATTGCAGTTTGCGGATCTACAGAAGCTCAGAGTGAACTTGATGGCAAGCTTGTGCTGGTGTTGGACAAAGCAGTCTTATGGCTTATTATGAGACTATGTTCGACCAGGTGAAAATGAAAAGAAAAATATAGTCTTATGTTTCGAGATTCTTGTGTGAGTTACCAGATATTGATGCTTTGTTTCTTGTTTGATCAGCTGGATGTGACGGCTGCTCAACTTCTGGTGAATGACAGTAGTTTCAGAGACAAGGATTTCAGGAAGCAACTTAGTGAAACTGTCAAGTCAATGCTTGATTTGAGTGTTATTCCAATTTTCAATGAGAATGATGCTATTAGCACCAGAAGAGCTCCTTATCAGGTTTGTTCACTCTTTTTTTTTGTCCCTTTAACTCCCTCTAAGATGTTCGATTCATGTTTTGTTAGGTGAATCTTGTAGTCTAATGTTTGCATTGGATATATGCAGGATTCCTCTGGCATCTTTTGGGATAACGACAGCTTAGCTGCTCTACTGGCGCTGCGAACTGAAAGCTGATCTTCTGATTCTTCTTAGTGATGTCGAAGGTCTTTACACTGGCCCTCCTAGTGATCCTGACTCTAAGCTGATCCACACATTCATCAAGGAAAAACATCAAGATGAGATTACATTTGGCGACAAGTCAAGACTAGGAAGAGGTGGCATGACTGCAAAAGTGAAAGCTGCAGTTAATGCAGCTTATGCTGGGATCCCTGTCATCATAACCAGGTGTGGGCACTCTTACACTCATCATGCATAATCAAAAGTTATTATGTTTGGATGCAAATTTGATGCTTTTCTTGCTTTTGAAGTGGGTTTCAACTGAGAACATAGATAAAGTCCTCAGAGGACTGCGTGTCGGAACCTTATTCCATCAAGATGCTCGTCAATGGGCTCCGGCCACAGATTCTACTGCTCGTGACATGGCAGTTGCTGCAAGGGAAAGTTCCAGAAAGCTTCAGGTACTGATAGGGATTTTGTTTCATATGATCATGTCACAAATCTTGTATCCCTTACAGATGTGCCTAAACTGTTTGCAATTTGCTACAGGCCTTATCTTCAGAAGATAGGAAACAAGTTCTGTATAATGTTGCTGATGCTCTTGAAGCAAATGAGGAAACAATCAGAGCTGAGAATGAACTAGATGTAGCTGCTGCACAAGAAGCTGGACTTGAAGAGTCATTGGTGGCACGCTTAGTTATGACACCTGTCAAGGTAAGCCAGTATTCGTGGTTTGGTACCTCTCTTTATGATCTGATTGTGTTGCCTAATGCTTCCTTGTTTTGTGCTTGATAGATCTCGAGCCTTGCATCTTCAGTTCGTAAGCTAGCCGATATGGAAGATCCAATCGGCCGTGTTTTAAAGAAAACTGAGGTACTCAGATGACATTTGTTATCATATGAATAGTTTTAAAGTATAGGAGTATCCTTCTACTTGAGATATAATGGTTGTTTATGCTATTAGTGCTTTGTGATAATTGCTTTAACAGGTTGCAGATGGTCTTGTTTTAGAGAAGACCTCATCCCCATTAGGCGTACTCCTGATTGTTTTGAGTCCCGACCTGATGCACTTGTCCAGGTATGTTAATGAGTCAATGTCCTTTCTCTTCTTCGAATGTGAATTTGCTGAAGCAGTGCTTTACTCACAAACCAAACAGATAGCTTCACTTGCTATCCGTAGTGGAAACGGTCTTCTACTAAAGGGTGGAAAGGAGGCCGGCGATCAAATGCTATCCTACACAAGGTACAGCTCCTCAGAGTTCGTAGCTTGGAGTATAAAATCATTATATGGCTGCCTCAAAGTTACCACTCCAGCTCTTTTAATTCACTTAATGTCATGGTATTTTTTTTTAGGTGATCACTGATGCAATTCCAGAGACTGTCGGTGGTAAACTCATCGGACTTGTGACTTCAAGGGAAGAGATTCCTGATTTGCTCATGGTAAACACATTTACAAACTTGTAGCTGCAACATATCTTTATATCTTTTGTTAAACTAGAACCCACCAGTTGCTTTTGTGTTACAGCTTGATGATGTTATTGATCTTGTGATCCCAAGAGGCAGCAACAAGCTTGTTTCCCAGATAAAAAGTACTACAAAAATCCCTGTGCTAGGTCATGCAGGTACTGTTTCAATTTTGTTTTCCATAGAATAGCGTAGTAAGATTGTGTTAGAGGAGTGGTGATGACTTAAATGTGTACTTCCAGATGGAATCTGTCATGTATACGTCGACAAGGCATGTAATCTGGATATGGCAAAGCGCATAGTTTCTGATTCAAAGTTGGATTATCCAGCAGCCTGTAATGCGATGGTAAGAGAACTCCTACCTTCCCTCAAGCTTTCAGTATTGCAGTGGGCTTTTTGATTACATATTCTCTGTCTTTTCAGGAAACGCTTCTTGTGCATAAGGATCTTGAGCAGAATGCTGTGCTCAATGAGCTTATATTTGTTCTGCAGAACAATGGTAAGCCATAATTGTCTGTCTATTGTTGCTTTTTGTTTGACCTCTTATCACCTTTGATTTAGATGTGCCGTACCTTCAATATAGTACAAATCATGAGGTATATTTAACTGCAGGAGTCACTCTGTATGGTGGACCAAGAGCAAGTACAATACTGAACATACCAGAAGCACCGTCGTTCAATCATGAGTACTGTTCCAAGGCTTGCACAGTTGAAGTTGTAGACGACGTTTATGCTGCTATTGATCACATTCACCAACATGGGAGGTAGAAACTTGAACCATAACAGAAATTGTCGTTTGTAATCTTGTGCCGGAAATGTTCACTATTTGTCTTATCTTGTATGTTGTTTTGAGCAGTGCACACACAGACTGCATTGTGACAGAGGATCCAGAAGTTGCAGAGCTATTCCTTCGCCAAGTGGACAGGTAAAATACAGAATCATGAACTTGCTTAGTCCATCTCCTACTTTGATCACGTTGGTAACTGACTTTAAGCTATGCGTCATTGATCAGTGCTGCTGTGTTCCACAACGCAAGCACACGATTCTCTGATGGTTTTCGATTTGGACTTGGTGCTGAGGTAAGTGAGAGTTATACAAATAAATCTTATAATATCAAAGGAAAAAGAGAGGAAGAGTGAGTGCTGAAGTAACTTTTGGCTGGTTATACAGGTGGGAATAAGCACAGGCAGGATCCATGCCCGTGGTCCAGTAGGAGTCGAAGGATTACTTACAACAAGATGGTACAACTTTAGTTTCATAGCTTTCAGTAAATTTTCTTGGTGAATTGGTTTTGTAAGTATGAATGGTTGTGGTTAACAGGATACTGAGGGGAAATGGACAAGTTGTGGATGGAGACAATGGGATTGCTTACACCCATCTAGACATTCCCATCAAAACTTAAAAGACTTTGTGTGTTTGTGTTGAGACTTGAAGAGAGGAGAGGATGAGCTTTTGGTTTCCTCTCTGCCAATATCATATCTATTATTATTGTATCGAAACCCTCCCTTGTGAAGTGGTTTTGGTTTAGGGTTTAGAGTTTGCACCAAAATAAAGTTCCCGTTTTACCACTTGCTCTTGCTCATAAGACAGAGAATGTCTTATTAGCTTCTTTTGTCCAACAAAAAAACACTCGTTGTAAGGCTACCTACATCTTTCTGATTTATCAATTTATCTGGAATCTATGGATTTGCATTGTGGACACTAGTCTCGCTCTTACATATCAGACCTTCTCAGGTACTTAAAGAATCAATCTTACTCTTCCAAAAACTTCTTTTTAACTTTCTTAGACCACAGCAAGTACTCTCGCTTCACTTTTCATCATGTACTCAGTGCAAGAAGTTTTTACTTTTACTCCTCTGATCTCCAGATACTTGTAGAGTGTCTTCTTCAGATTCTCGTCCAAGCATCTGCAATAGGAAATGAACTATATATAACCTTTCTGCCAATTAGTATATAGTGTTTTCTTTTAGTATTCACAGTTACAGCATCAATGGCAATCCCATCCGGGAAAGCCAGACATCTTAGCTCAAGGCTGAGTAACAGTCCACATCAAGACTAGGCATGCTTACTACAACTTTAACATGTTCCTTCATGCACTCTCTAGTTAAGTACTCAAAAAGGAAAAAAATAATATTCAATTGAGAACTGTTTTGATAAGTTACAAAAAATAGAGACAAACACCAAATGACTTCCCTAACAAGATAGATATACATCATTTTGTTTATACTTTATTCAAAGCCAAAGAAGAAGAATGCAAGCACAAAGTTTCAGAGATAAAGTACACAAACAAAAAAAAAGTTCCACAGATAATCACATAACTATCTCTGGCTTCAAGATGTTGGATTTGATCTCCTTGTGTGGCAAAACAACCCCTCCATTGGTGTATATCTCATCCCCAACATGAACATCTTCACCCAAGATCGTCATGTTCTCAATCCTAGCCCACTGTCCAACCGTTGAATGCCACCCTATGATACTGCTCGAGACACACGCATGCTTCTTGATCCTTGCCCCACGCATGACAGTGCACCGTGAAAGTCTAACCCCTGACTCAACAACGCAGCCTGGACCAATGGCCACATCTGGTCCTATCAAACATCCTTCCCCAATCTTAGCGGTTTCATCAATCAGTACGTTACCAACAATGTGTGCACCAGTGGTCAGCTTGGCAGGTGATTTCTTTCTCAGAGAGTCTAAGTAGAGTCTCAGGCCCGTTATGTAATCACGAGGTTGCCCAATGTCCATCCAGAATCCTGGTAGCACCATCGCATAGAGTCCTTGAGCTGCTGCAATCTTGGGGAAGGTCTCTTTCTCGATTGATGTTGGTCTTAGCTCAATCTTGTCGAGAACAGATGGGTTCAGAAGGTAAATCCCAGCGTTGATCTTGTTACCTACAAACAGTTTTGGCTTTTCCACAAACTTCTCAACTTTTCCTGTAGTTTCGTCCATGACCACAACTCCATACTTGGACGGTTCATCAACCTGTAAAACCAATATACACAGGTCTACATTAGATGAACTATCACTTAACTGGAGATTAGTAGATCAGACAGTCTCACCTTTGTCACCATTATGGAGGCTTCCCCACCATGAGCTTTGTGAAACTCAATCATCTCTTTGAGTGGGTACTCACTAATCACATCACTGTTGAGGACAAAGAAGGGCTCTCCAGATCCATCAACCAGTTTGTCTCTAGCTAGAGCCAGAGGACCAGCCGTACCCATAGGCTCAGTCTCTTGTGAGCAAGTGATTTTGATTTCGAGCTTTGCCTCAAAGTCCTTCAAGAAGTTGAGCATCACCTCTGGTTGGTAATTGATGGCCAGAACCACTTCATCAACTCCAACTGCCTTCAGCGCCTCTATCTACAAGAACACATGCTTCGGTTATAACAACTAACGGAACTAGTTAGGAAAAGAGGATGATCATCAAGTTACCTGGTGAAGGATCATGGGTTTGTTAGCGAAGTCAACAAGGGGCTTTGGGAAACTGAGAGTCAATGGTCTCAACCGAGTCCCGAACCCTCCAACAAGAATGAGAGCCTTCATCTTGATGAAACTAAGTTCTTGTTTTCCTGTAAATGCCAACGTTAGATCTTAAACAATGTGGGGTTTGTAGCTACAAGATCTAAGGGTAAATCAAGTCTAAACTACATTGTGTGAATCCATAATGTTGAGGAATTGACTAAAGATGAAAAAGAAGGTGAAACAGAACAGAGAACATGCATTTTAGATGTAATGAAAGTCCAAATGCGAGAGACCCAAATGCTGTTCATAACCACAAAAAAAAAACACAATAGATCAAAAACGATACAAGAAAACTAAAATCAGACAAAGCTAACACCTTTGTCCAAAATTCAGCTTCTTAATCAGACAAGAACATCATGTCAAACCCCAAATGTTTGCATCACGTCACTAACATAATCAAAAATCTCAGCTTTAAACCCAGATCGGTCATCATCATATTCAAGATTTAACTCAAATCTGAATCCGCAAAAACCCACCAGAACTCAAACGGCAAAGGACATGCAAACATGACGTGGAGAGGAAAGGAAGAGACTTTAGGCATTACCTTGGAAGAAGAGATCTCACCGGATCGATGGAGAGATCTGAGAGAGTTGGGGGGGTCAGGCTGAGCTGTGATGATGAGGAAAGGAAAGAGCTTTGTTGGCAAATTATTTATCAAAGGACACCCATTTGTTATATACACACTCACACACACACCGTGAAGATAACGAAAGCAGTTTTTTACGTATTTAATTCCCTAAAATAAACAAATTGTGAAAGTTTTACATGTTACCTTTTGACTTGTTTTGGTGGAGAAGTAAAGGTCCAACGTCGCGTACATTGCTTTACCAATTCTAATCTCATATCCCAGAATGAAATGAGAATATTCTCTTTGCTCCACAAATATAAATCTTTTAAGATTTTTATTATTGAATAGGTTTTCAGTTAATTGTTTGCCTATTTTATCTATACTAATTAAAATAATCTATTCTATTAAAACAGGAACATGACCTATTGATAAATATTGGATCCAATTATTTATTTTTTTATATTAATAACATTAAATTTTTATATTATTTATAAATGATTAAAAACAAATATAATTACAAATCTACAAAAAATATAAAAATTAATTTATTCAAAAAATTTAAAACAAAATATATACCCGCCCTTTTAAATGGCGGGTTAGAATCTAGTTACTACATAAAACATTAACACTTTTAAAATTATTATATTAGAAGAGTTTTTTTGTATTATAAATTTATTTTAAAATGTGAAAATTCATTTTTATAGAATAAGGGAGTAGTTTTAAATAAATATATAATAAAATAATATGTACTAAATCATCACTGAAGTTAATTCTTTGCAGACTTTTTTGTCAATTTGAAGTTTTCTGTATATATTTCCTATAATAAAGTTTTTATTTGAGAAATAGCATAAGATAATATTTTTAAAGTTTTTGTCACAAAAATAGTTTTCAGTGAAATAAATGACAAAAGTATTTTATTAAAAGATATAAATATACATTTATACCATATAAATTGATTAGTTTAGACTTAGACTTTAGAGTTATATATATATATATATATATATATATAACTACTTTTATGATAAAAAATTTAAAATGGTATTTGTTTTTTTTTGTTAGCTAGTTTATTCATTCCGCAAACTGACTTTTCAATATAGATGTGTGCGTCTGTGGTGTAAAACAGTTCATTATCAATCAAGATGTATATCATGTCAAGCCCCTTCTCGAAAAAGATGTATACGGTATACCATGTCGTTTTCACCAAAAAAAATGTATATCATGTCGCCATAGTAATGTATCAAAATGATGTTTGAACACTGTAGCGCAACAAGATAGTTTAATATCATAACCTTCTAATAAAGTTTAGTACTTAAGAATTAATAGCTTCATTTACGTGAATAATTAAGGGACACTACTTAACTGAAGTACACATAATATGAACTTCCACACAAGTCATACTTTGGCTCTGGACCAAAAAAAGTTTTGTTTTCTACTCTTTTCCCGACACCAAAAGAAGGAAAAAAAAAACTCAAATCATTCAAAAACATAGATAAAAAAACCCCCATATAGTAGACTAGATTTGTAAATCTATTAGTGCCCTAGATTTTGAAGAATATGCAGATCTATTTCGATATGCAATGTCTCTGCAATGGTATGCCAATCAGATGGATAAGAGCTAAGATGCGTGGCAAAGGCTGTGAACACTAAAGAAGAGGTAGAAAGAATATACTCAATTTGATCCATCACATGTATCACATTCCCTTTTTCAATTATTGTTTGCTTTGTCTTCATCTTACAATTTTCAATTCATGTGAATATTTTATTAGTTTACGTTCTACCCCACGTGACAGGACATGTTACCTTTAGCTTTATTTTCTTCTTAATACTTTGGATTTTATGAAATATAGGGGTGCAACCCACATTGTTACCTTTGTTATTTTTCTTAATACTTTTCATTTAAGAGAGATAGTGATCCATATTAAAGTATAGAAGAAACTCATTCTTAATACTTTAGCTTTCTTCCTTAATCTTTTGTTCTTCTAGGGTCACCGACGTTTCTCCGTACGGTTAAACCGATTGCCATTATTTAGGATTTCTAATATATAAATTTAGTTCTAATTTTAAATAAGAAACTGATTGTCTATTTATATATATCATCAATATGGTTTTTAACTGATTTTAGATCAGTGTATGAATGTATGTTTATACATATTGTTTCATCACTTTACTTAATCAAAGCATAAGGAGTATGAATATATCTTTAGAAATCTTGTTTCATCAGTTGAGTTTTATTCCTCTTGTACATATTAACATGTTTAATTTTCAGCACATATTTAATACTATTTTGTGAGAAAATTGCATAAGCTGTGAAACAACTAGACTACGAGCTATAATTTTTTTCCTTAACAATTATTTCACTGCTTTTATCTAACTCTCATCTATGAAAACATTAAAACGTGATTTTTTGTAACCAAAAATTGAAAGAGATAAACATTTTGCATAGAAAGATACAATTATAACGAACCAAAGATGTTTTATAGCTTCTCATAAATCCCACTGAATAAAATGTAACTATATTTACCACTACCCCTTTGCAATTATTAAAAACTTCCAAAGATTGGACCATGACAGGATTGCGATCCTCTTTGATCTGTGGTAACGAAAGGTTCTCTCAATGGTTGGAAAAAAAAGATTTGACCATGCATGACATAATTTGTTTATGCCCATCTCTAGTACATCTCACAGTAATCAAACTAAAATCCAAAATCTGCAATAAATAAGTTAAAATATTTTAAGGAAAATATTATAATTAGTTCATTTTGTCAACAGATTCGAGAGTATATATTCTAATTAGCTTTCACTTTGTCAAAAGATTCAAATTATTTTACGATTTGACATATCATTATATAAAAATATAAAAATATTATGTATGCATAAATTGATTTATGAATATAAAAGCTACGTTTGACAACTGATCTAATGGTAAAGGAATACCCCCATTTTTGACATATACACGCTACCATCAAACGCGCCGCAAACGCAGAGAGCTGCGGTAACACGATAAATACCATTACCATTTGTAGTTTTTGTTTAAAATATAAATGCAGTATTAATATAGGAAAGTCAAATGATTAAAAATAGATATGAAAAGGTTGTAGAAATACACCAATCAAATGTCACGAAGTAAACAGTTAGGCAGCTCCTTGATTTCAGTTCTAACCCACTGACATTTGCCCATAGATTCTTTTATTTCTTCTAGAAGCCATTTTACATCCATATTTATTTAAGAAAGCCATTTCAAAACAGATGATATTTTTATATTTTAATACAATTTTTAACTTTATCAAAAATTTTGCAATCAAAGAATTATTGTAATCTATTTTCCAATAGATTAAATAATTTATAATTAATATTTTAATAATATTTTTAAAATAAAAAAAAAAAATTTTAATAGTTGTGCATTATATAAAGTATGTTGGAAAGGAGGGAGTATTATTATTCCTCACTTTTTTTCTGTCGTTCAAAATCTAAAACTTTGTTTCGCCCGGCTCCTAATTACATCATTATATCACTATTTTATAAATGATTTTTGAACTAAATAAATGGACTTTGGGCCTCAAAACAATACCTAAATGGATTTTGTCAAACAAGTGAGTATGTAAAGGAATTGATTTACTTATTAATTACTTTCACAAGAGCGAAAACCCTAGAAACCTTGCATTTCAAGGTAGCTGACAGAAACAGAGATATCATGGCGACTTCAACGATGAGAGCAACAAGAAAAAGACTAACTCCATAAGAAGAAAAAAAGAGAGAATAACAGGACGAGATGGTTACTGCTGCTTTTGCTTTAAGCCACTTCATGTTCTTGCGCGACAGAATCCAAGCAGGTGATGGTGAAAAGCATTCCTCTAAGAAGAGGAGAATCATCAAGGATGATACCAAAGAAACCCTAGAGTTACTCCTGTGTTGACGTTAGGATGGAACACGTTTGTGAAAGAGTAAGCTCAGTATGTACTGCGATTTTCTCACGGTTTTGATGTTTAGGCACAAAGAGACTCGTGAGATTTGCGTAGCTAATGACTTCACTAGACTTCCTACAGTGAGATAGTTGAGTGAGAGGATCTCAAAGGTTGTCTTCAAAGTCGAGGATGATTAGGATTAGGGTTTTTAAAACAGAGTGCGACTTTTTAGGATTGATTAGGGTTTTTCTTCATGATGAAACCGATAGAATATTATTGGGTTTCAAGTTTTTATTAGTAACTAATGTATGAGATTTTATAAAAAATGGATAAGAGGTTTTTCTTTAACACTGTTAATAAATTACTGTTGACATACTAACAAACAAATTATTCCATTACAATAAAACTCTAGCAAATCCAGATTTGATGTCTGCTTTGCTTCCAGATCAGTAAAGTAAGCTTACTTGCGCAATTTTTTTTTTTTTTTGCATTTGGATCCGACCCCTATGTCCTCCTCCTTTGTGTCCTCGCATGTGTATCAAAGGCTAACACACTACTCACAGGTCTTTTCTTGCTTGCTAGTCCACTCTTCGAGCTCTTATCCCCTGCTGCAACCGTGCTCAGCAGTTCAGACAACATAGAGGGACAGCTCTGGTTCAAATGCTTGAACCCTTCTGACTTCATTACAGCTGCACCAACACAAACATCACTACTCTATACTGGATACTCTTCAGGGATAATATATCTATGTCCCGCATAATTAAAAAACTTATTTACTGGTTTCAATTAAGTTCAGAAAATGTATGTGCTGAACTCAACATTAAGACCAGGACATTCGTTAAACATCTCTATGTTTCCAGATTGCAAAGACAAGTTACCCATTGGGAAAAGCATTGTCGGCTTTAAATCGGTTGGCTACAAAAGAATAACTATTTTCGCACCTAGTTGGGGATGATAAACTTCAGGCCGTCTAATCAAACATCGAGTCTCCTATATCGAAACTGAACATAAGACAAGAAACTTAAACTTCAGTATACTAGCAAGATAGACTATAAGTAACATATACAAAAATAACGAACTAGCTCACATAACTCCAATTTATAATAATACACTACACATCTTTAATGGATTATTATTGAAACAAGCACCACATGCCAAAAACACAAATGCATAATATGCCCACTTAAACAAATTCAACCGCATTAATAGTATGTATAAACACGATATTTGACACATAGAAATGAATAAAAACAGTGAAACTTCGATGATCAATAGATATGCAACACGCACCTCGCAAATTTCCTGGAGATGCAACAAATTTCAAGCAGAAGGCTTTGAGCTCTAGCAATTGGTGTTGTTCAGCCAGTGCAAGTGTTGTGCCACATTATCAACACTTAGTTTCTCACATAGAGAAACTTCACATAGTATCTTTAACCTTCCAAGGTCATAGAGGTAAGCAGCTGCTAAGAGATGCTGTATCATGTTCGTGAATGAACTCGCAGAAACTGATCCTGTAATCTCGCGGACATCAGGGAGTACATCGGTGTAGATGAAGCTAAGCATAGCCTACAAAATCTCCACATTCCAAGTCAGTAAAGCTATCCATCCACAATGTGATATTAAACATAACACTACCTTAAAGATAGAAGGCTCGATGTCCTCTATTACTATACTCTCCACATTGTTATTCCCAATGGGTCCATAGAACTGCGCTCTAAAAACTGGCGAGCGTGCAGCAAGGATCAGTTTGTGAGCTTTGTAAGTCTCATCTCCGACTTGGAAAGCTATGTCACAATCAACTTCAGAATCTAGCAAGTCTTTCAATCCCTGACCCATATCCGACGGGGGAAGCACAATGCCAAACTGTTTCGGACCTTCAAGCCTGGCTCTAACAACGCTGACGGTACAATTGATGATAAGACAGTCATCCTTCAAATAGTCAGAGCATCAGAGGCTTCTAAAGCTGTTCACTTAAAAAGCGTTTGTAACCCCTGAAACTCGTTATGTAAAGTCATGTTAGAATGAGATTTCACTGTAGCGTAGCTACGTGATGTAGTTCAATGGAAATAACTTAACAAATGATGCAGAAGAATAGTTTAACTAAGTAATGCAGAACATATGCATAATGTTCCCTAGTTCTGAAGTGTTTCCAACATGAAACCAATAACAACTAGCGAGAGCGATGAAGAGAGAGACGTACGCAGAGTTATCCTCAGGGTTCTTCCCGTCGGGGTAGAAGTAGATCGTCCAATCATATCCGGCGATGGAGAAGACGTCGCTCTGTATGTATCTCCCTGGGCTCATGCCTTCGGCTAAAGAGTAGCCCTTGATGGTGAATTGGTGTGATCCGTTCACAGTTTCCATGACTATTGTTGAGACGGAATCTGGATTTGGAGCGGCAGTGCTCATGATCGCCGTCGGGTTATGAGTGATTTGGAATGGGTGAAAAACTCCATGAATCGGAGATTGATAACCGTTGCGTTGTGGGGTTTGCTTGTCGAACTGTCACAATTTTGGGAAAATCGTTCTTTAGTTCGGCTTATTTGGTTCGGTTCGGATTATTCGGGGTTCGGTCTAAACATTACCGAATTATCTCGAAATAAAATTTGATTTGATTTGGTATTCAGTTAGTTTGATTTTTGAAAATTCTTAAAAACCTTTTTAATAAAAAAAGTTTCATTTCAGCTAAACTTTAGTTAAGTTTTGTCAAATTACAAATGATTTTGGTTAAAACTCGATTAGTTTGGTTTGATAAATTCAAAATTTTGTTAGTTAGATTCTAGTTTTTTGTATGGTTTGGTTACAACTTTAAAAAGCGAATTAACCAATTGCCAAGCCAAATCAAAACTGGTCTTTTAGAGTTACTCAACATAACCGAACTCTCAATCAAGTTAAATTTAAAACATGCATAACTAAAATTGTTCATAAAACTAAGTATATATTTACTAAAAGAAGGGAACATATTTAAAATTAGTCAATGTTTTACATGGATTTTTCAAAATGAATTAGGGGCAGATGCCCCCTTCTTACTCCATGTAGCTCCGCCACTGGACACACTAACTGCGAGTGTCGTCAGTTTTTGTTGGGTTCGTGCTGCAGAGTATCGTAGATGGAAAGATTAGGGCTCGTGTTTAAAAGTGTCATCGAAAGATTAGAGTTCATATTTTGAAGCCTTGTCCAAAGACCAAGATTCATGTTTCTTGAAGTTTTAAGAGTGTTTGTGCGTTTTTACGATTTTTCTCGTTCTAACTTATTATATTTTGGTGTTGTGTACTTTTTGTTTTTATTTGATTACTCTAACCAGCAATGAAAGGTTTAGGACTTGCAAACGAATGGTATCAAGCTCAACGAATCATGAAACATAAATCGACAGCTATACCTTTTCCCGTAAGAAATCGACAACAAACAAGCTCTTAGGATCACATGCAAAACGGAAGCTGCTTGAGATAAGACTCGAAGGATGGCAGGATTGACGAGGATCTTCACCAACTCACTCTCCTCAAAACCGAAACAAGGTAAGGTTCTTTAGTTCATGATCTCGTTAGCTCACCACTAACCGTAGAAGCCCTAGCAGTTCCATTGGCGCTCTGCATGGCAGCGACTCTTGACTCTCCTACCCTCAAGGTGTTCTCCGATAACTCAACGCTCAACATCAACTGAAGGAAATCTCTTCGGTATTTGTAAAAAAAATGTCTTTCTCTCGCGATGAAAACAAAGATATATCGACTTCTTGGCAAAAAAGATTCTGAAATCATCTATCACTATAATGGAACCGTTAAGTGGACTAGATTTTGGACCTGGTTTTTAATGAGTGCACAAAAGATATTGTGTAACCATTGTTCACAAAAAAGGTTAATGTCACAAAAGTTTTGTAAAGATTGAATTCTTTGCCAACCCAAACTAAAGAATCGACTATGAACACAAAGTTGTTAATATTAAATAATTGAGATTTGATGAGTGAACTATATCTTAAATCTATTATATTATTCATGTTATAAATCATGTCATGTACTTTAAAATTAAATTTCTATTTTAATATATGTCTTTCACATATGCGTTTTAATGTGGTTTTATAAATTTATAAAATAGTATCTTTAATTACATGTTTTGAATATAAGATGGAGATTCTATAGCAAAGGTGACTAATATTTCACTTTTTCTTCTTCTTTTTTTCCTACTGAAAATACACTTATCTATTAATAAGTAATGTGAAAAAGTCAGAAGTATTAATCCAAAAAAAAAAAAAAAAAACAGGATTGAGAAATAGAATTACAAATTGAGAGAATTTTGCATGGCCACATCTACACACGAATATTTCTATTTTCTCTCCAAAACTTAATTAATCAAAGTTAAAAAAAAAGACAATATAAGTACGTCTATAAATAGTAAATACATTCTTGTTACCTTTGATTACGAGGACAAATGAAAATAGATACTTCACATTGTTGTTTTCGAGGCTACCACATCTTGCTTATAGTTCTATTTTATCCATCTATGTTTGATTTAGCTTCAAGTATGGACATTTCTAGTGATTCAAGAGGCAGCAAAACCGATAGTAACCTGAAACGTTTTCTCTCTAAGTCCAGTGATCAACATGGCAAGGAATATAGTTACTGTAGAAGTGAAGGTGTTAAGAGGGAGCAAATGCAATTTTCTTGTGATAAATCACCTAAAGACATTATTAACAAAGATTAATTTCGCTGATTATGGCAATCCTACCGATTGTGAAGATAATAAAGCTAGTACACAGGGCAATTGCGGCGCACCAGCTACCATGAGGCTCGTCAAAAAGGTTAGAAAGATTAAAGAAATATTGACAATATATTGGGGATTAGTGAATAATAATTATCTCAATAAATCTTATTGTTGAGTATTTATTTATGCAGAATTGTCTTGGAAAACAAACGTGTGTTCTTTTCATATCGGACGAGATGTTTGGTACGAGTCACTGCAAGAAAAATATTAGGCTCAGTGTTGTATTCACTTGCACAAAAGCTTAGGTTTTTTTATTTGTTCCTTAATTAAAGCCTGATTATAGTTTGTTTCCTTGTATGGATCAAGTTCTTGTTGACTGTTAAAGGAATGTTTCAGATATTGATTTCGATTTGTTATTTTGTAACAAAGGTTGATTTGTAGTACCGTAAAAAATCTGATCGAAAATCATGAAACAATATTGGTTATAAACGATAATATAATGGTAAACTTTTAATAATCAAGAAAGAAATAGACAAAAGAACACAAGTCAAAATTTAGTTTTTTTTCTTTAACTCAATAAATTATATGTAATGTGTGACGGTTCTATGTTAGTTTTGAATCTTTTGATGTAATTGCATTGCGTATTGAGACTGTTTTGCAATATCCCAACATAATATGCAAACTTAAATCTAAGTGATATTCTTGAGAGTTGAGACTTACTGTAAAGAAGACTAAAGAGTTTTTTTGCTGGAAGATTTATTTGCATTAGAGCCTAAGTAAAATGGAGAGGTAAGACATCTATTTACATGAGAAGATATGCTTGATCCGCAAGATAACTATAAACTAGGACTGTTCAAAGAGAAAGCTCAAAGCTTTTTAAACCGAGACTCAACAAATCAATTAACACACAAAAATCCATTTCTCAGTTGTCATCAAAACACATGGCAAACAATCAACAATAGAACATAAGCAACATGATCTAAATTGACAAAAAACATCATCTGGGAAGCAATGAGCTATAAATGAAATTCTTTTGGGAAAACTCAAGAACCCTTATCATTAGAAAACATGAATCATCGCTGAATACATATGTCATAGTCGTCGCCCATCGTTTGAGAATTGTGCTTAAGGTCGAAGTGTTGAAGACTGAAAGAGACAAAATTTAGATAAAAGATAAAACATAGTCGTTTTACTTAATTTTTTTAACAAACATCATATACCCTAAATCCAATAGGATAATTTACAATATAGAACCCTCCCAAAACAAATGCGTTAATTATAATATTTTTCCTTTAAACTATAGATTTTACTTTGAGCATATCTTAACTGATCTGATATAACTTGAATTTGAATTATATATGATTATTTTTGGATTTTAGGATGTGATACAAAAGTGATCTAAAACTAATGTGATATCTCTTGTTTAAAAACTCTCCCGACTAGTCTATTAGTTATTACTTGTCCGAGAAAATGGTTCTCGGAGACTCACCACGGTTGGTGATGATCGGTGGAGTTAGGTGTTGACCCGAGTTTCATTGGTTTTGACCGCGTAATAGAAGAACTCGGCGAGTAAATCTAAAATCGAAACTAATATTTTAAAAAAGTTTATTTTCAGATTACCTCAAACTATAAATTTTTGTAATTCTATTTTAATACTCCCTCTGTTTCTAAAAGATGAATGTTTTAAAATTTTCACACATATTAATAAAACATTTAAAATTTTAGTTTCCAATATCTTAATTCTCACAATTACTATTTTCCATAAATTTTAACCAATAAGATTTTGATTAACACTTTGAAATTTGCATTTTATATTTAACTCATGCCTTGAAAATGTAAAAAATGTAACTTTTTGAAACAAATTTTTTTTCTAAAACATGTATCTTTTAGAAACAGAGAGAGTATTATGTATCACCATATTTGGAGCCTATATTTAAGAATTTAATTTTAAACTTCGAAAATCTTTTTTGGAAAATAAAACAATTACTTTGACAAAAAAAAACATTTACTGCCAATTAATTAAAAGACCCGACAAGGGGGTTCTCTCTAGTTACAGAGCATCTGCAACTTGTAAACAAATCTGAAAATCCTGAGAAATATTTCTATAAATGAACTTTTAACCAAAAGCAATAAACTCCAAGTATTACAGTTTAGGACACCTCGACGAACTTACTCACTCACACAGAGAGAGAGAGTCACGAACACACTGTGCAGAGATCCAAAACATCTCTCTGGGAGATCCCTTAAGACGCAAGCTATCATGAAACCCTTAGCCAACGCCGATCTACTCAAAAGCCCTACACTCATCAAGATCTCCGCCTTACTCCTCCTCGCCGTCGCTTCCTTCTACTTCGGCAAGCACTGGTCCAACGACTCCTACCACCAGCTCCTCTTCTTCTCCCCCGCTACCTCCATCCCCAAGATCTCCATCTCTCCCAACTCTAACAAATCCTTCAATCTTTCAGCGATCATCCCTTCCAATCACACCACTACACTTCCGGATCCGCCCGTAGTGACGGAGACAGTGGTCAATCCTCCTCCTCCGACTCCGATTCCTTCTCCGCCACCTCCGATTCGGAGCTTTGGGATAGTAGATGAGAACGGTGTAATGTCTGACGAATTCGAGGTCGGAGAGGTTGAAGATTGGGGGAATCAAACGGAGATCGTGGAATCGGAAAGTGACGGCGGATCTAAACCTGCTAGGGTTAGAATCAAGAAGTTCGGGATGTGTCCCGAGAGTATGAGAGAGTACATTCCTTGTTTGGATAATGTTGATGCGATCAAGAAGCTTGATTCTACAGAGTGTGGAGAGAAGTTCGAGCGTCATTGCCCTGAGAAAGGCAATGGCTTGAACTGTTTGGTTCCTCCTCCTAAAGGTTATCGTCAGCCTATTTCATGGCCTAGAAGCCGTGACGAGGTACTCCTCCTTTGCCCTGTAATCAGAGCTGGTCCTGAGCATAGCTAATAAGAATAAATCATTAGTTTTTAGTATTTTTGCTCAATTTTCTAGTAAGATTAAGATGAGTTGTTTAACTGATAGGTGTGGTTCAGCAATGTTCCTCATACTCGTCTTGTTGAAGACAAAGGTGGACAAAACTGGATTTCACGAGACACTCGAGATAAGAACAAGTTCAAGTTTCCTGGTGGCGGTACTCAGTTTATTCATGGAGCTGATCAGTATCTGGACCAGATCTCTAAGGTTTGTTCATTTTCATCAAGTGGTAGTTCTTGCTTTATGTCATCTTTTCATCTGATGTTGAACTGTGAGTTTGTGTCTGCAGATGGTTTCTGATATCACGTTTGGCAAGCATATTCGGGTTGCTATGGATGTTGGTTGTGGTGTGGCGAGTTTTGGCGCTTATTTGCTGTCACGTGATGTTTTGACTATGTCTGTTGCGCCAAAAGATGTCCACGAGAACCAGATTCAGTTTGCTCTTGAGCGCGGTGTGCCTGCTATGGCAGCAGCATTTGCTACAAGGCGTTTGTTATATCCAAGCCAAGCTTTTGATCTTATTCATTGTTCAAGGTGTAGAATCAACTGGACTCGTGATGGTAAGGTTCTTTTGCGTGCTTGATTCTTCAAATAGTAGAGCAGAAAGATATGTGAACGCTTTCGCTTCTATACCTTTTGGAGAAAATTCTCATTCTACTGTTTTTTTTGTGGGATCTAGATGGAATTTTGCTTCTTGAGATCAATAGAATGCTGCGGGCTGGAGGATATTTTGCTTGGGCTGCACAACCTGTTTATAAGCATGAAGCTGCGTTGGAAGAACAGTGGACAGGTAACAACCCTTTTATTCTCTGTCGGTATCGGGAGAGTTTTTTTGTTTCCATTTGCTACTTTGATTCAGCCAATATATCTGCTCTTTGAATCTCACGTTTTGGTTTCCAGAGATGCTGAATCTTACCAATAGCCTTTGTTGGAAGCTGGTAAAGAAGGAAGGATACATTGCAATCTGGCAGAAGCCCCTCAACAACACCTGTTATTTGAGTCGTGAGGCTGGAACCAAACCTCCTCTTTGCGAGGAATCTGATGACCCCGATAATGTCTGGTACAGCTGCTAAATCTTTTTTAGTCTTTCTTTGTTATGTTACAAGGATGATTGTATATAGTCTGCCCATAGACTGGCCTGTGACAATGTGTGCAAAAATTCACATTGTCTGTCTCATATTGTTCTGTTCTTGTTTTAGGTACACAAACCTGAAACCTTGTATCAGTCGCATACCTGAGAATGGATATGGAGGCAATGTTCCTTCATGGCCTGCCCGTCTCCACACTCCACCTGATAGGCTACAGACGATCCAATTTGATTCGTACATTGCTAGGAAAGAGCTATTCAAGGCAGAGTCAAAGTTCTGGAATGAGATAATTGGTAGTTACATTCGTGCCATGAAATGGAAAAAGATGAAACTAAGAAACGTTATGGACATGAAAGCAGGCTTTGGCGGGTATGAAACGATACCTTTCTGTTGAGGACTATCAACACATCAGTTTCTTGGCTCATCTCTCTTTGTTTTTTGGTAGATTTGCAGCCGCGCTAAATGATCATAAACTTGATTGCTGGGTTCTCAATGTAGTTCCTATCAGCGGGCCTAATACATTGCCTGTCATTTATGATCGTGGACTATTAGGAGTGATGCACGATTGGTACTGCTTTTCTCCTTAAATCTATCATGTAAAAACATAAAATTGTGGAATCTATATTCATAATCCTTTGAACTTAGTGAGACAAGTACTCTTGCTTTTCCTGCTCATGTTTATCTGTCTGTAGCTAAACTAAGACTAAGCTTCTGGCTCTAGCTAAACTAAGACTAAGCTTCTGGCTCTAGCTATTTAACAAGCCTTGCATTCTTTCTGCCACAGGTGTGAACCATTTGATACATACCCGAGGACATATGACTTCTTACATGCCTCAGGACTCTTCTCAGTTGAAAGAAAAAGGTAAATTATCCACAGTTGATGAGGATCATTCTACTTTTGCACATGAGTTATTAATGATAAACTCATGTCCACAATTGATGATGACAACAAGGGATTCACTCATGGACCTTCTACTTTTCTCCTTGATTTATAATGCTAAGTAATGGTTTTACATTCACGGATTGTATCAGATGCGAGATGTCAACCATATTGTTAGAGATGGACCGGATATTGAGACCTGGAGGACGAGCATACATTAGGGATTCAATTGATGTTATGGATGAAATTCAAGAGATCACAAAGGCAATGGGTTGGCATACATCTCTGCGCGACACATCCGAGGGTCCTCACGCAAGTTACAGGATTCTTACGTGTGAGAAGCGTCTCCTTCGAGCTTAGTACAAGAACAAACTAATGCACTTAGTCAAACACAGCATGTATTGTTTGGTAACATCTCTTTATTGTTTGTATTTTTGTCCCTCATTATGTGACTGTAAATTTATTTGATTGTGGTGTTTTACAGAGTAAAGCTTTACCTAGTCCTCCAGTTTTAGTAACAACAATTCTGCTATTGCAAATCTGTTTATTGTACCAAGGATTCATTGAATAAAGCTTACGACTTTCACCAATGTGAAAAAATACAATATCCAACACTCGCCATGGTATTTTTTTAACATTTTACTTCATATTTTTATAGGGAAAATCGCATAAAAAACCTTGAAAGTGGCACACACTGACACTTTAAACCTTGAACTTTTTCGACTATCAATTTAAACTTTCAAATTGGCATTTGTATCACAAAAAACCTTCAACTTGGCCTGTCCAACAGGTAAAAGTGATGATGTGTAGGTTTTCTCCGAAAAATAATAAGTATTTAATTAATAAAATAAATAAAAAAATAAATATAAAATCAGAAAATTAATATAAAAATTCATAAAATTAAATAAAATTCAGAAAATAAAATAAAATTTCAAAAATAAATTAGATTAAATTAAAATACAGAAAATTAAATGAAAATTGAGAAATTAAAAGAAAATAAAAGAAAAAGCACAAAATTCCAAAAAAAAATTCCAATTTTTTTTTTAATTACAAATTTTTAAAAAAATAGATTTATCATTGTTGACAATAACAATTTCAAAGATATTAGTGATGATGATAGTGGTTTATCATATAACCATTAACAATGACGTTTTGGACATATCTTTAACGCTAATTTTTGACATCACCATTAAAAATGATGGTAAATATGTCAATAACGATGTTTTCGATAACCATCATTTAAAAAAGTAGATATGTCAAGTTTTTTTTTAATGATTGGTAATGTCAAAGTTGTTAATGATGATGTCAGAAACTATCGTTAGAGATATGTCAATAATCAAACTGTCGTTAAAGATATGTTAAAAACGTCACCGTTAATGGTTATGTGAGAAACCACCATCGTCATTAGTGATATGTTTGAAATTGTTATTGTCAAGATGATATTTTTGTTTTATTTAAAATAATTTTGTAATTTAAAAGAGAATATTATTATTTTTTATTTTTAATTTTGTGATTTTTTCTTTAACTTTTGTTTAATTTTCTATTTTTTTCATTTTCTGTATTTTAATTTTTTTTATTTTTTGAAATATTTTCTAATTTTTAATTTTCTGGTTTTTTATTTTTGAATTTTATTTTTGAATTTTATTTTTATTTTTTCATTTTTATTCTAATTTTTTAGTTTTTTCGATTTTTTTTATTTTTAATTTATTTTTAATTAAATAATTATTATTTTTCGAAAAAAACCTACACATCATCACTTTTACCTGTTGAATCTGGTCAACATTTTACTTGATGAACAAGTAAGCCAAGTTGAAGGTTTTTTGTGATACAAATGCCAATTTGAAGGTTTAAACTGATAGTCGAAAAAGTTCAAGGTTTAAAGTGTTAGTGAGTGCCACTTTCAAGGTTTTTTATGCGATTTTCCCTATTTTTATATAACAGATATATTAACGTTTTTTTTTTGAACACAAGATATATTAACGTTTATATACAAAAAGAATAAGGGAATCATCTTTGGTCTAGTGTTTTGCTTCTGTCGAATCTGCAAGAAAGTAATGTGTTAATAAATACATGAATATTATTAAGCATTTAGAATTGTTTGTTGTATAATCCAGTTATGTAATATTTTCATCATTTATAAAAGAATAATAAATCAGTGTTAAAAAGCATAAATAATAATAAGTACTCCCTCCGTTTCAAAATAAGTGTCATTTTAGAGAAGTTTTTTTGTTACAAAATAAGTGTCGTTTTCGACTTTCAATGCAAAATTTATTAATTTTATGTTGCAGATTATTTTTCTATTGGTTGAAATATGATTAGGTGTATAGGTAATTGTGTTTTTATATAGAAAATATGCAAAATTAATTGTTTTCTTAATCCGTGTGCAAAAACCTAAAGTGACACTTATAATGAAACAAAGAGAGTAGTAGTTTTGGTTGGAATTATGGTCAGGTTGACAACAATGTATAATATTTGGTTTAATGATAATACATTAGAAATCCACATAGGTAAATATAGACTCCTTCTCTCTGCCAGTCACTGTACAAGGATAATTTAGAAAAATATTATCACTAAGTAATGTCATTCTCTTGGAATTTTATAGTGAGAAGAATAGAATTCTATAGAAGTTTCTTGATCACATATGAGTGGCTCTAACCTCATCCTCACAAAAAAAATACAATAAAATTTCCAAAGCATATGTGGTAATAAATAGTGTTATAATCTTCACTCCAAGCTAAGACGCCAGAAACATATCCAGTGGCACATATCAACCGTTTCACGACAACCTCATAAAACAAATGCCACGTGGACCAATCATAACAAAATCTCCTCATCGGCTTCCTCTTATCGCCACGTGGCACTTGGCCAATCCGCATCGTGTGGCATCAGAGAGTTAAGAAGAGATAACGTAGTGTTTGTTGATCACTCGGTCTATAAATCTCTTAAGTTTCTTGCACACACACCAACATCTATCCATCTTCTCCGATCAGAACCTCTCTCTCTCTCTCCTCAGCTTCTTGTGTGACGCACACTCGTGAGAAATGGCCGCCGCAGTTTCCACCGTCGGTGCCATCAACAGAGCTCCGGTACTTTCACTCAATCTCCTTCACTTTCTTATCCTTTCTGATACTGTCTCTAAACCGGTTCTTGAACCAAGTTTGAATTTAGAACTGAGTTTGGTCTTATGTGTTGCAGTTGAGCTTAAACGGGTCAGGAGCAGGAGCTGCTTCAGTCCCAGCTACAACCTTCTTGGGGAACAAAGTTACAACAGTGTCGAGATACGCACAGAGCAACAAGAAGAGCAGCGGATCATTCAAAGTGGTTGCTGTGAAAGAAGACAAACAAACCGATGGAGACAGATGGAAGGGACTTGCCTACGACATATCTGATGATCAACAAGACATCACCAGAGGGAAAGGTATGGTTGACTCTGTCTTCCAAGCTCCTATGGGAACCGGAACTCATAATCCCGTTCTTAGCTCCTATGAGTACATTAGCCAAGGTCTTAAGCAGTAAGTTTTCATCTCTCTGTAGACCTCTCATTAGTTCCATAGGTTATGAATCTTTGGTTTTAAATTGTTTTTTATTTTTTGATAATAGGTACAACTTGGACAACATGATGGAAGGGTTTTACATTGCTCCTGCTTTCATGGACAAGCTTGTTGTTCACATCACCAAGAACTTCTTGACTTTGCCTAACATTAAGGTACTTGTTAATTCTAGAATTGACTTAAGCTTCATTGCACAAGTAAAATGCCACATTTGTTGTAAGCACAGTACATGAAAAACTTGTTTTTTTGGTAGTTTTTTTACCAAAGAATAATAGAATATTGGGTTTTGCGGTTATATAAATACGGGTCTAAAGAGTTGTAAATTATTCATTCCACAATCAATATACAAAACCCTAAAACTCGTATTTGTCTAATTCATGTTTTCTCTCTAAAGTGTTCTTCATGCTTGAGTCGCATTTGTTCCCAATAGTACAAATATTACAGTTGTCTTTAGGTGAATATATTTGAGTTATTACGCATCAAAGATTATCTTGAAATGCTCTTTTTTCTATATAGGTTCCACTTATTTTGGGTATTTGGGGAGGCAAAGGTCAAGGTAAATCCTTCCAGTGTGAGCTTGTCATGGCCAAGATGGGCATCAAGTGAGTCTTCTCTCTAAATCTATAACTGGTTACAATATTTTTTTCTGATAAAGTTGGAATCTATATTTATCTTGAAAATGCAATAGTGGAATACAAAAAATAAAAATAAAAACACTTTAAAATAGATTTAAAAAAAAATTTGTCATCAAAATAGTTTATAAGAAAATACGAGAATAGACTTTATGAAAGGGTTAAATATATATTTAGACCCTTTGGATTAACTAATTTAGACTTAGAGTTTAGAGTTATGGTGGAATTTTGGAGGTGGGGTTTTGGAGGTTGGGTTTTGGAGATGAAGTTTAAAGTTGACAAAATAAATAAAAAATATTAAAAATTTAAAATAAAAAAATCTATTTTGGTATTTTTTTTAGATTTATTTTTGTGATAAAACTTTTAAAATGTATATTTGAGAGATTTGTCCATACAATAAACAAAATTTACGAAAAACAAATTATTACATAAGCAAATAAATATGCGCCATATATTATTGATGATGAATACTAATGAAAAGTGATTTTGACAACAACAACAACAAAAACTAATAAAATGCTTAAATCTCTTCTTTTTTTGCAGCCCAATCATGATGAGTGCTGGAGAGCTTGAGAGTGGAAACGCAGGAGAACCAGCTAAGCTTATCCGTCAAAGGTACCGTGAGGCAGCAGACATTATCAAGAAAGGAAAGATGTGTTGTCTATTCATCAACGATCTCGACGCTGGTGCTGGTCGTATGGGTGGTACAACTCAGTACACTGTCAACAACCAAATGGTCAACGCAACGCTCATGAACATTGCTGATAACCCAACCAACGTCCAGCTCCCAGGTATGTACAACAAAGAAGACAACGCACGTGTCCCCATCATCGTCACCGGTAACGATTTCTCCACTCTCTACGCTCCTCTCATCCGTGACGGACGTATGGAGAAGTTCTACTGGGCACCGACACGTGAAGACCGTATTGGTGTCTGTAAGGGTATCTTCAGGACTGATAAGATCGAGGATGAAGATATTGTCACGCTTGTTGACCAGTTCCCTGGACAATCCATTGGTAATAATAATAAAAAGATTTGTTTGTTGTCTTGTCTTGTTCTGATTCTTGATTTTCTTGTAATAGATTTCTTTGGTGCCTTGAGGGCGAGAGTGTACGATGATGAAGTGAGGAAGTTCGTTGAAGGGCTTGGAGTGGAGAAGATAGGAAAGAGGCTGGTGAACTCGAGGGAAGGTCCTCCAGTGTTTGAGCAACCAGAGATGACACTTGAGAAGCTTATGGAGTATGGAAACATGCTTGTGATGGAACAAGAGAACGTCAAGAGAGTCCAACTTGCTGATCAATACCTTAACGAGGCTGCGTTGGGAGACGCAAACGCGGACGCCATTGGCCGCGGAACTTTCTACGGTTAGAACTCGAGGTTTGAAACTCGTTTTTTTTTTTTGGTTAGGGCAAAAAAAATGGAATTAGGGTTTGTGAAATGGGTGTAACTTGCGTTGCAGGGAAAGGAGCACAGCAAGTGAACCTTCCTGTTCCAGAAGGGTGTACTGATCCTCAAGCCGCAAACTTTGATCCAACGGCTAGAAGTGACGATGGAACTTGTGTCTACAACTTTTGAGTTTCCTCTTTATTAAGTTGATGTGTTTCTACTGTTGTCTTCTTCTTTTTTTGCCTTTTGTGTAATTGTGGATTGGTTCTTGTCCTCTCTTTTTTTTTGTGATCATGTGCAAACATTATATATTGTAAGATTGCATTGTCATAAACCATTTCTCAACTTTTTGTTTGCTTTACTAAATTAGATGGTATCCAAGTTTCCAACTATAGTTCCTTGGCCATAATTTCAGAATATTTATCCAAAAATATTTGACTGATTGAGCATGAATCATATTGAGTTGTGTAGATCGGATTCGGTTAAATGAAATTTCAACTCAAAACTAATTGTAGTAAATAGATTAGTGTATAAATTGGAAGTAAATAAATTAGCGCATATCTCTTAGGATAATTATCTCAGATATTTTTTTACAAAAAAAAAATTGTCAACAAAATAGCATTCAAAACAAAATAATACTTTAAAAAAATATATATATCACCAAAATAGTATTCAAAACAAAATAAAAATACTGAAATAACTTTTTATATTAATTTTATAAAAGAAATTTAAACATCACTTCAGTAACCTATTTCATAACTCTAAATCTTAAATCTATATTAGTTAATCCTAAAAATATATTAAGGCCGAGTGACTAACCGTTGACCTTGAAAGAGGAGATGCGATGCATATCAGGGCTTTTGAGTTGATCAAGTTGTTTCTTACCTAACCGAAGTACTCGATGTACTGGAAGGTCTTGCGGGAAGAACTCTGTGGAGACGATCATCTCTATTATGTTCATGTCTTGTGTCGGCTTTGAACAAGCTGTTCTTAGGAATCCTCTGTAAAAAACTCAGGACTTGCTTTTGCATCCCGGAAAGTTTCATCTTTAACAAAGACCATAACACGTAACAAGTTAATGTAACACATGTAATTGTAATGCATTTTAAATTAAAGAACAAACAATGAAGCTAAAGAGAAGCACCTTGATGAACAAGTACAAAGAAAGGTTTCTAGAATGTTCTGATGAAATTATAGATTGGTGAGAAATAAGGATAGTGATGTGAGAGAGAAAGATTCGATTTCCATGAATCAAAACTAATGTGCAGAGAGTGTATATGATGATGATTATGAGCCATTGAATCAACACTAATCATACACATTCTCCAGGTTACCTATAGATAGATAGGCAATTAACAAGTTTTAGTGGGCTCTTATTTAAAATGTAATGGGCTTACTTACTATTACTTACAAAACAATAAGTAACAGACCCAAATAACATAAAAAATCCATGTAACTAATTCAGGAAACTCTCATTACACTATTAGGTATTAATTTATGTCATAAGACTCATAACCTATGATTTTCATTATTCTTTAATCAATATACCCCTGATTTCTTGATTTTTTAATGTGGAGTTTAGCTATGCCATCAAATACTCTCTAATTTTACCTTAAATAAATAAATTCGAAAATAACGCTAATTTCTTAAATCATTTTATATACTTCCATACCTGTAAGTTTTAAATTTGTTTTACTAAAATCAGTTTTGTAACAGTTTGTATAAAAAAAGAAGGTTACACGAGATAAGGAAGAAGAAAACGTAATAAAAAAACAGTTTGTTTAATAGCAACAAACAACCAAAAAAGAATTATTAAAAAAAAAAGAGAGGAAGGAAGAGGGATGAGAAAGAGAACGTGACAACACACGAGTTGGACGGTTTCTTGTTAAGACAAACCACGACCGTCCTTTCTCTCTCTCTCTCTCTCTCTCTCTCTCTCTCTCTCTCTCTCTCTCCTCTCCGTTTACTCAATCAATCAAAAGTCACCCACCCACCCACCCAGATGTTCTCTCCTTCTTCAAGACTTTGATTCCCCTTTTCTCGCCATGCCTTCCTCTGGATCTTACTGGTGTTACAGCTGCAGCCGCTTCGTCTGGGTCTCCGACTCCATCTCCTGCCCCGACTGCGACGGTGGCTTCCTCGAACACATCCAACAATCCCTCGATTTCACTCCTTCCCGTCACCACCGCAGCCCCACCCGCTTCCCTCCTCCTTCCTCCTCCTCCACCATGCACACCGCCGAGAACAGTCCTCCTCCTCCCACCGTCACCCGTACCAGCAGCAACCGATCTCCCAACCCTGTCATCGTCCTCCGTGGCGGATCTAACCCTTCCGAAGGCTTAGACCGATCTGCTTTCCAGATGTATTACGACGACGGCTCTGACTCGGGTCTCAGACCGTTGCCTCCCAGCATGACTGAGTTTCTGTTAGGTTCTGGTTTCGATCGGTTGTTAGATCAGATCTCTCAGATCGAACTCAACACCAATCGTAACAACATCATCAACAACAACAGTAACTCATATGATAATCCTCCCGCTTCTAAATCAGCCGTGGAGGCTTTACCTGTGATTGAAATCGATCCGACACATCTTCTGTCGGATTCTCAATCTCACTGCGCTGTCTGTAAAGAGAACTTCGTGTTGGAATCATCCGCTCGGGAGATGCCGTGTAACCATATTTACCATCCGGATTGTATCCTTCCCTGGCTCGCGATTCGAAACTCGTGTCCGGTGTGCCGCCACGAGCTTCCGGCGGAGGATGGTGGTGGAGTGACCGGGGAAGCACATGAAGAGGAGGAGGATTCTGCGGCGGGGCTGACGATTTGGAGGTTGCCGGGTGGAGGGTTCGCGGTGGGGAGGATTCCCGGAGGATGGAGAGGAGGAGATAGAATGATGCCGGTGGTGTACACGGAGGTTGACGGGGGGAGGTTAGGTGACGAGAGGCTTCCGAGGAGAGTAGCGTGGGGTTCAAGAAGAGGAGGAAGAGAAGGAGGTGGTGGTAGAGAGAGATCCGGTGGGTTTGCGGGTCGGATCATGAGACTTTTGGGGTGTTTCAGCGGGTCATCTGGATCCGTACCTGCAGGGTCCGGGTCCGGGTCTGGGTCAAGATCAATCCGGAGGAGCAGCTCGACGTTTTCTATGTTCAGGACGGCTTCTTCAAGGAGACGACATTAGCTATAGCTTAATTATCAAAAAGGTAAAAACATGAAAAACAAAACCCTCTTTGTTTTAAAAAAATTCCATTTGTAAGATTTTTTTTGTGTTCTTCAGTGTAATAATGATTATATTCTTTATGAAGATTTGAATCTATGCGAGTAAAATTCATGCAAAAGCTTTAGGGTTTAGTGAGATTGATTAGTTTAGTTGAACCACTTTGGTAGTAGCTCACGCAAGTTTCAATAAGTGTACAGCTATGATGTTATCTTGGAACAGCAGAGAGAGCAAATGATATGATTGATACCTAGAGGCTAGAATCTTTATTTGTGCACAGAGAAAACGTGAACAATAATAGAGTTATTACAACGCATCTCTGATGATGCCCCTTGATTATTGGAGATAGCCTTTGTAGTATAGCCATTATGTTAGTCCCTGTTATATGCCCTTGGTATCTCAATGATGTTAATGAACTCTTCCTGTCTATGAGAAACACTGAAACTGGTTTTGCGTTTTTCTGTTTCCTTTAAACGTCACACGATCGTATCTGAGATGGACCATTACGACCATTTGGCTTATAGGTTGAAAAGGCGCTAATCACTTTGTACATACCTATGCTATAATCATGAGTTGAACACATCTCGAGCCTCCTAAACACATCTGTAATCCAAGCAGTTGATTTAGACACAGTAATTTTTTCTCAAAAGAATGTTCCTTCAAGTAACTGGAATATACCGACAAAGCTAGCCATTTATGGTGGCTATGCGTTTTACAGAGTATTATTGTTTAGACGGACATCTAGACTGATTTTTTGAATGCTATGCATGATTTACCCACAAAATTGGGATTAAGGCGTCATTTAAACCGATTTTTAGAACACTCATAGTTAGCAATAAAAGCATAGTATTATTGTTTAGACGGATATCTAGATCGTTTTTTTGAATGTTATGCCTGATTAATCCACAAAATTGGGATCAATGTGTCGTCTAAACCAATTTTTAGAACACTGATAGTTAGCAACCAAGCACCCGACGATTTTTAGAACACTCATAGTTAGCAACCAAGCACCCGTCGTTTATGTCCCAAGGAAAAACAGATGACTATGGTAAGTGGCCTGTCTCTCTCTCTCGACCACCGTGGTTCACCAAACTGCAAGTGGCTATTAGCAACAACGATCTTAGCTATTTCAAAATCTCCTCCATCACCTTAGTTTTTTTTTTCAAAATATGTCTCAGCCCACTTGTTCTTTGCTATAAATTTAGCGAACCTACAATATGACCCAATAACGCAAGCCATTGGAGTAATGGATTCAGGGCCTTTATTACCTCTATTGAGGAAGACCCAACATATGTGATGTTCTATTGATTCAACACTCCTCTCATGCTTAAAATTGGGTGTATTACACACTCTTTTGCCTCCGCTAAACCAACACTAACTTGAATTTGTAAATTGTAAACCGAGCACATGTCATAGGTTCCAAAATGTTTGAACCTGACTAATCAACATGTCATAGTAGTAGCATCTATGACCACAGTTTTATGGCATCATCTACAATATACAAGCTTGTACCCTGCTTCCTCCTCAATTCATCAAGTTTGTCTTTTTTTTTTCCGACAGAGAAAATTGTAACAACCCATCCTTTGGGACCTAACTGGCACTGCAGCGTATCGGCCCTAACCCCTCCCATGTAATACAACATGTCTGAATTCACCTATAAGCATCGGTTTACAGGTAGGTTATTGGTGCGTTTCGCGTTACTCGAACCCAATATCTCACCTTTTAACAGTACTCTTACAGAGAAGTTGTCACCCAATATCTCAATCTTTAACAGTACTCCTATAGAAAAGTTGTTACTAATTGATTTGCAGGTCAATTGCCTCTTGAATTTTTTGATTGCAATACTAATACAGATATATTCAGTGGGTTGACAAAAAAAAACTATTTCAAAATGTCAAACAAAAATAAATTGATGAGGAGAAATGTGATGCTTTCTTTAGAATCTTAGCTTTAAATAAAAGATATATGGAGGAGACAAATGAACCTAACTAAAGATATATCGTCATGGAGGTTAAGTTAGTTGATAGGTACTTTTTCAAAGATAAAGCAAATCAATGCATGTCCTATTTTATATAACTTCGCTTTGTTCTTAAGCAACACCGTCGTACACTCGTACGTGCTCATATCCCCGTAATAAAAAAAAGAAATTACTATTAGTAAAGGTGGTATTCTTGTTACTAATATTTGATATAACACAACTTGACAAAAAAAATATTGATTTAACACAAAAGAAAAATCTTGTAAGATATTCTCTGTGACACCATTGACGCTAAAGAACCAAAATACGTCTATAATTAGAGAAAGATCATACAAGCTTATTAGTCCTGAAAGGCAGGCCTGACTTATGAAGAGTTTGGTGGTATTAATTAACGATCATATATTGACTGGCTTGAAGACTAAGTTGTATCGGTTAAAAAGATATGGCAAATTTCTCAAATAATTTTGTTGAAGTTTTTGTCACAAAAATAATTTATTTAAAAAATGACCGAAATAATAAAAAAAAATTTTGATTTTTTTTTTTAATTTTAAACTTTACCACCAAAATTTCACTCCATAACTCTAAACCATAAGTTTAAATTAATTAACTCAAATGTTATAAATGTATATTTACACTCTTTAATAAAATTTATTTTGATCATTTTTTTAATTGCTATTTTAGAGATAAAAACTTCTTAAAGTCTATTTTGTTTATTATCTCTAAAAAAAGATTTTTGCCAAATGGTTTTTGTTGGAGCAATCAGTAGATCTGATTAGGGTTGGACACGGATCGAATATCTCCATAATTTTTAGTATTTGTGATTTGTTTCGTATCTTACGGATATCTGATTTTCCGATTTGTTTTGCTTCGAAGAAATACGAATATCCGGTTTTACGGATATCCGGATTTTTTTGAGATATTTGCGAATATTTACGGATATCTCATCTACTTTGTTTAATACAAGTAAATAAAGAAAAACTATAAAATTTGTTTTCAAAAAAATATTTTTGCATAATATAAAATAAAAAATAAAAATAAATGAAATTATATGTTCCTTAAATTTCTAAAATTAATCAAATTTTCTTATAAACACACAATTTTTTTTAATTTTTTTTGTTTTTATAAAGATTTTATAAGTAAATTCTAAATAAAATTAATAAAATGATATGTTAAAATATTAATTTTATAAAATTATACATATAAAATCTATATTTATTTATAGATATACATATATTTGTATAATGTCGGATCTGATCGGATATCCGGCTCTAATTTTTTTAGTATTTGTGATTTGATTCGTTTATAACGGATATTTATTTTTAGTATTTGCTTTGCTACGACGATTTACGGATATCCGGATTTTACGGATCGAATCGAAACGAATAACGAATCGAATCAAAATTAACGGATAAAATGCCCAGCCCTAGATCTGATGATACGATAAACTGATCAAACAAACATATTCATATCCAGATGTAGATACAGTATATTGATACAGTACTTAAAATAAAAATGGAATAATATTTGGATACACCCATGAATTGTTTTTTTTTTGAAACTTACACCATGATTAACCTTTATCTCTTAATTGAAATTTTTAGCTTCAGTTAATAAACGGTTCTTAATTTTTCTTAATTTTTAACTAAGAAAAACTAAGAACCCTCTTGAATAAGAAATATAAAAGACGTCTTTTATTAAAAAATATATATAAAAAAATAATAAAATCATGAATTAAGAATCTCAAATAAAAGACCAGGGTTAATCATGCTCTTACATACATGAATTGTTAAAACATGATTGAGATACATATATAAGTACATATAAAAATAGTGTATAAGAATCCAATGAAATGTTAAAAGAAAAGGTGAAACATAATATAGATATAGGATTCGAATTTTTGGTTTGCGTGAAAAAAACATTTAGCGTAAAGCCTAATAATTATGAGTGCGAGACATGGATGCATGTAAAGGGGAGATTAGCAATGGTCCATTTTGGACCAATTCTCTTAACCTTAAATTAAGGGTTTTTATTTAACTGGTTGATTACGCTATCGAACCTTTTCTGTTTCTTTTTCTTACTAGAGATTCAAAAAAAGCTAGCATGCGGAAGGGAAAATACATTAGTGCAACAATTTTCTCAAATTTCATATATTTATTCAACTATTTCTAGTTTCACTGCAATTATTATCTGGTGTGTTTATAGTATTAGTGAAACCCATGAAATTCTACAATTTTTGAATCTAAACAAAATGAAATAATTAAGAAAACAAGAAAATAAAACTAACGTAGTCTTTGATGCATGTCTTTTTTTATAGATAACTTTAAGTATTTATAATTTATGTAAATTTGGCAACTAATATGTTATTCATTTCTATAATTTTAAAATATAATTCATTTATATATGGGCAAATATATTAAATAGCCCTTTTAAAGTTTTTGTCACAAAAATTGACCTTGAGATAAAAAATGATCAAAATAGACTTTTTTATTTTGAAATTTTTTATTTTTTTTTTTAATTTGTAAACCTCAACTCTAAAACTCACACCCCATAACTCTAAACTCTAAGTTTAAATTAGTTAACCCAAATGTATAATTATATTTTAATAAAGTTTATTTTAGTCATTTTTCTCTTTGATTGCTATTTTTGGGACAAAAATTTTTTTAGGTCTATTTTGATCTTCACCTATATATATATATATATATATATATTATTTCAATTATTTATGAATTAGAAATCCATACAACTTAGAAATTATTATTAAAACACAGATAATCAAAATTTATGATTTAAAAGTCATAAGAAGTTTCTTAAATCAATTGTAAGTCGTAACCATGAAAATTAACTAGACACTTACCAAATTTCCGGTTATTTCAGATTCATTGGTTAACCAACTGTCCACCAATTCCTTAGATTGTCGGTGCAAGAATTCACTGTATTGAACTTGTTTGAAAATTATTCTAAATATGTGACTGAATAAACTTCCTAAAGTAACCATAAGCGACAAAACTCTACGCGTTTGCATACCTTCATCATATCCTCTTCCAACGTAAAATCATAATTAAAATCTCAAACTCTTTTAACATACATAGCCATGAATTCTTCTTCTTAGATACCACCAATCTCTACATGACTTGTTTGGCTTTTGTTTCTAATGAACTCACGTGTTGGTTTCAAATGAATCCACTTCTTTTCTAGACATACAATATGTCACGTTTTATGCAATTTTTACTATTTTTAGAGCAGGCCATGTATATCAACTAATCAACGTGTTATTATAATGGTAACCTTATTAAAACTCTAACTATACGCAAATGAGTTTAGTATTAAAATATAATAATAATGTTTAAATTCGAGGGGAATCTTTCCTACGATGTGGGTATATAGCATTTGTGGTCTCAGCTTTTTGGCGATTACAATTTACTCTTCTCCCACTTATATCAACTCATGAGTCAATCAACTCATGAGTCATAACCACACCTCTCGCATGAGATGATATTCTATTTGTTCTTAGAAATTTGAGTAGGCTTCACTCTTTAGTCTTACTTACTATTGTCTATTGACTGTATGCTCTTCAAGGATAGTGCAAACCAAATTAAACAACACAAAATATGTGTGAAAATATGTATAGCATTTTATTCATGATATCTTTTGCTCACTGAGACTTGTATATATAATATGGTTATACAAATTAGTTGCACAATTCAATTATATTCTACTACTAAAATAATTTTATATAATGATTTTATGTGTTGCTTGGATGTTGCTCAATTAGCAATCGAGACGTACTTATGTTCTACGCCTGATTATATAGTGAGCTTTTTTATGAGTATTCACATTATCCGGTATAATAATAATCATTATTAAGCAAGAGTATCATTTTATGTTTTAACATATTTTGAAAAGCTACTGCACAATTTTTATTCAAGTGAATAATATACCTACTGCATATTATTGTATTCACATAAACTTATTGATCTATGTACATGTAATTAACAAATGTAGTTCTAATAGGCAATCCATTAGGAACGCTCCTCACAACCCTTCTGTATAATGCTGCATTGAAACCTTGAAACTATATCCCATTTGACACCTAACTAGGAACCTTACTCCATAACGAGACATTTGTCTCTGTAGACTTGATGTTAACCACTCATTTCTATCTCCATGCATTGTCCACTCGCCATATATCTTCAGTCTCAGGAATTAGAGCTGGATTAACAATTTGAAACAAGTGTGCATTCAAGAATATATATTATATCCAACTCTTTAGCGGTTAACCATCTGTCGTGTGATGCATTTAGAATCATGTTGATATTTTGCCAAAAATTTAAACCCCAATAAGTTGGTTAATGTTAATGTCACCGAGTTAAAAAAAAGTTTTAATTTACTCGCATTATAAGTTTATAACCAACGGTAATAAGATGCAATAAATACAGTCTCAGAGTCACACGACACTATAGGCACAAAATTGTCTAAAATCGTTGGTAGACTTCATTGCCAATGTGAATATAGTACTAGACTAACAATCAATAACTTATCTAGTCCAAACATTCATACGGTAGAATATTTATGACTTATCTAGTTTATAAAAAATAAGTAAAGAAGAAAAACAGAAGCATATAGTTCTTTATGATTATATTAAGTTGATTTTGCTAAACCATTTTGTTTATGAAGCTTGGTTGACGTTAGTACACGGAAAATTGAAATTCTTAAATCATTGTGGTGGGAGAGAAAAAAAAGCATGTAGGCTATATCTGAACATTGGATACCATACCAATATTACATTTAGACTCTAAAACAATTTTTTGTTTTTCTTTAAAAGCTGAAACGAAATAAATGTAAAGACATAAATTTGTTGGGAAAGTAGTGGTAGATACTTAATTCACATGCAAGTGCATTTGCATTCTCATGATAAAGGCTTCCTAAGCATCTTATCCCAGTTTCTTAAATGGGTTTCTTGCACTGTTCGCGGGTCCCACTGACATGTGGGGCCCGTGAACACTGCAAGAACCATCTCCTAAAATCCTTAAATAAGAATCTGTTTTTGATGGTTTCTTACATTGTTCGCGGGCCCTACTGATACGTAGCGGTCTGCGATTAATTCTTTTTATTTACTTTTTTTAAAAAAAAAAAAAAATTAGTAAAAAAAAATAAAAAAAATTTGGGGTTCTTAGGGATAATGATGCTCTAAGCTTTCTATGCTGCATGTGTATTTTAAATGTACTATACAATAATTTGGTGTGACTTGGCAGATATGAGATATTTATAGTGACGTGGAAGATATAGAAGATTTGGTTGGTGCGATATACCTTGTCATCGCTATATATTAACCCTCCCGACAACCAGTCACCACCCCTAATACTCATTCTACTTCATATCAAGTGTCACTTTAATTTTTTTGCAAACTGATTAGAAAACAATTAAGTTTACATAATTTTTATATAAAAACCTAATTACTTATATATTTAATTATTTTTCAACCAATAAAAAAATTAATAATTTTTGCATCAAAAGTTAAAAACGACACTTATTTTGTAATAATTTTTTTTACAACGATATTTAATATGAAACGGAGGGAGTAATTGTTTTCCTCGTTTTCCAATCTTTCTCTGATACAAAATAAATACTAACAATTTTACAAATATTAGTTGAGTTTTAAGGTGAGATTCTTAGCTTTTCTAAGAGACGTATCTTAGCTTTTAACTAAGAAAACCTAAGAACCGTCTCTTAAATAAGAATCATAAGAGCCGTCTCTTAGCGGGAAAAATGTGAAAAAAAAAAAAAATTACGTTAAGAACCTCACCTTAAGAGACCCAGGTTAATCATGACCTTATAAGTATTATGGAAGTTAATCATATTAACTTGAAACCGGCACTTAGAGCATGCACATTGAGGGTTCATAAGGGGGATTCACACAGTTTTCTAGATGAACAGTGATGAACCCGTGCCTTTGGGGTTCACTCTGGTGAACCCGTATCACCACTGTTCACGACACGTGGCGGTCCGCGATTGGTCTATCTTTTTTTTTTTTTTTTTTTTTAAGAAAAAAAACAAAAAAAAATTTAAAAAAAAAAAAAACAAAAAAATTTAATAATAAAAAAATGAAAAGATGAACCCCAAGGGGGGATTCATTGATGTGGATGCCCTTATTATGTTTTAATTATATATTACTATTAGGTTGCTGTTTTTGATGATGGTGGCGCGCCGATGCATAAAGATTAAAGTGTGTTCATAGAAGAGAGATTAATTGTGTTAGTGTTCCATGTTCTTTGTTTAAAAAGAAGAAGAAAAAGTGAAAGTTCATGTAGCTAAATTACCGAAGCCAATCACTTACAATTTATTTACACATTGAACTCGAAAGAAACTAAGGCTTCATCCAAACTATCAAAGTATGTCTATAATAACTCGACAGATAAGAACTAATAATTTTTATTATTCAAATATAAATAAATAAATCGAACTGTACTCGTGCTTCATATGAAGCTTTGACTTTTCTCAAGTGAGAACTAAGAATTGCGACAACTTTTCTATTTAATGTTAAATCTTTTGACAATTTTCATGCCATAAAACATTGACCGAATATATCCGATAGAGTTAGGGTCACAATTGATGCCCCGTTGATAGCGGGCAATGAGGGGCCGTTTCTTCGTTCTGTTTTTCCATTGAAACTCGATTTGATAAAGTGAAATTTTATTATATTGTCATTCTTCTATGCAGGGTAAAAGAAAAAGTTGGCAGGCAATCGAAAAGAAAGCTGTTAACAAATACTCTGAAATAAATGATGTTCAACCAAATTTTTATGTTTTAAAATAAATGATGTTTTTATATTTTGATTTTATCAAAAATTGTATAATTAATAATATATTTATAATTTATTTTATAATTGGTTAATAATTTTTAATCTATCTTTAAATTATATTTTTAAATTAAAAATTAATTTTTTTAATAGCCTTTCCCTATCCTAAAATTTGAAGTACTTAAAACAGAGAGAGAGTGTAGATAATATATCAAGGTATATATTTGTTACTGGTTATACTAAAGAGTCTTAGAATACCTCCAATATGGGGTTTTTAGAGGGTTCTAAACATTGTGGGCTCCACAATTTTTTTAGAACCAGCTCTAAAAACCCCCATTAAAAACCATGTTCTTGAATTGTTTGCACATGTGGCGACCCACGATTGTTTCTTCTTTTTAATTTATTTTTTATTAAAAAAAAAAATCAAAGAAAAAAGTTTAGAACTCCAACTGGATTCCAAACCGTTGGAAGTGCTCTTATACTAATGACAGTTAAAAGAGTAACCGATTTTTCAGAGTTAATTTTGTATTTTATTATTTTTCCGAACAATGAGATATAATATTTTGAGTATCATTATCATCTTTATAAAAATATGACAAAACGGTTACAAACCTATCTCCACCTTGCGTAGACATATAGTAATCGACTTTTAAATGTTTTAACTTTTTAAAAAATGTTTAATCTTGACAAGAGAATCCAAAGTATAGCCAATAATACTTCTGTAACTCTTAGTTTGGAGTTTGCATCCCTCCATAAATACCGAACCTCACTCCTCCTTCCTCACCATCATCTCTCTCTCTCACATTAACAAAACCTAACTCTTTAACAAGAGCTCAAGCTCGAAAGTGCTCTTGTTCTTGATCTTTCTTGATAATCTCTTTTACATTAATAACAACACACAATAAAATGACTATTAAACTAGCAATAATATTAACCACATTTGTCCTTTTTAGCCTCGCCGACGCAAGAATCCCCGGCGTCTACTCCGGTGGCGCGTGGCAAAACGCACACGCCACTTTCTACGGAGGCAGCGACGCCTCCGGCACTATGGGTCAGTCCATTAGCACAAAGCAGAGTAAATGCACAACAAGCGCTTCCTTTCTAACAAAATGTTTATTTATTTATTTTGTTTCGAGTTAACAGGAGGAGCTTGTGGTTACGGTAACCTCTACAGCCAAGGCTACGGAACCAACACGGCTGCTTTGAGCACGGCGCTTTTTAACAACGGTATGAGTTGTGGAGCCTGCTTTGAGCTAAAATGCGCCAACGACCCACAATGGTGCCATTCAGGTAGCCCATCTATCCTCATTACCGCCACCAACTTCTGCCCACCAAACTTTGCTCAGGCCAGCGATAATGGTGGATGGTGCAACCCGCCACGTGAACACTTCGACCTAGCCATGCCTGTCTTCCTCAAGATTGCTCAATATCGCGCCGGCATTGTCCCTGTCTCATACCGCAGGTACAATATCTTGTAGAACATCAAAATACCAAATAATAGTTGAGCATTTCTAAGTTAAGACCTTTTAAAAACAATGTAAACTCTCACTTTAGTTAGATAAAATCCTTTGGTTTTTGTTTTAATGGCTTACTAAAAACAATCTTTTGTTGTGTCTTATTTTAATATTTTGTTTAAGTTAATTTACTAAACGAATGTAACTTTGTTTTTAGTTTAGATGTTCTCTAATCCACACATTCAAGCAAGTAATTATTTAGTAAAAGAGTGTGAAATGTTGGGTCTTCTTTTATAGGGTGCCATGCAGAAAGAGAGGAGGGATAAGGTTCACAATCAACGGTCACCGATACTTCAACTTGGTGCTGATCACTAACGTTGCGGGAGCAGGAGACATCGTGAGGACGAGCGTGAAAGGTTCACGAACTGGTTGGATGAGTCTGAGCAGGAACTGGGGTCAGAACTGGCAATCTAACGCTGTTTTGGTTGGTCAGTCACTTTCTTTCCGTGTCACCGGCAGTGACCGTAGAACCTCTACTTCATGGAACATTGTTCCTTCTAACTGGCAGTTTGGTCAAACCTTTGTCGGCAAGAATTTCAGGGTCTAAAGCGAGTTAACTCTCCGCTAAATGAGGGGAGAATAGTATCTTTGACTTTTCTGTGTATTTTTTATTTTATGTTTTTGTTTTTTAATGGGAGTTTGGTGTTTTAATTGTGAGTTATAGAAGGTGGAGAGTGAAAAAGAGTAACTGAAGTGGCTGTGAGAAAGATCTTGTAACAGCCCGCAGCTACTAAAGTATTTTTACATGGTTGAGTTGTATGTTACAACTTGTAACGTTTAGTTTCATGTAGTCTAAAACATGGTTATGTTATGACTACTATTTACTAATATTCGTGTTTGTTTATAACTAGCCATTGCAAAACAGTTACTCCCTCCGACACTGTACTGCAGTACTGGTCTGACACTAAAGAGTGAAGTTAATGCACGTTAGTGTAAAGTGAATCCCACTTAGATTTGGTGACGAGAAGCAAGAATAATTCAGAGGTCTAAAACGTCTTTAGTTAGTGGGAATTGGTTCTTTGACCGATGAATTGAAAAGTAAAATATATATATATATATATATATATTCCGACAGCATTTGATGCGAACGTAGCACAAGTCCACAAGGTCCTTTACTTGTTATTCATTATATTTTCTTTTTTTGGTGATATGAACCGGACATGTCTTCTCCACTTACAAATTTAGCTTAAATTTATTATTTGGTTTTATTATATGCTTTATCCATTTTATAAGAAAATAAATATTTTGAAGAAGAACAATTATTTTAAAATGATAGATGTTATACATATTTTCATGATGATAAATTATAAATTATCATTTATTAGACTAATTGAATTTTTGAGTAACCATTGATTTAATTTTTTGTAATTAAAAATAGTAATAATTCAACCCAAAAATGGAATTTTAGCATCAATTAAGCATCTGATTTAAACAAATTACCCAGTTCGAATATTATATAACTAGCTTCAGTATTATATCATTTTATAGACGTGCTTTATAGGGTTGAGCACGGATCAAATATCTGAATATTTGGAGGTATTGTAAAATTAACATAAAATATATTCTCTTTGTTTCAAAATATTACATATTTTGATTTTTCACACATATTAATAAAATATATTAAATCTTAGTATTAAATGTATTTTTTTTTGTGATTCATTATTTCTCATAACTTTCAACCAATCAAAATTCAATAAATAAAATTAATTTTCTTAATGTTTTCAATTTGCCACAATTACCTATTAAAAATTACATTGAAAAGGTAAAATATACATCTTTTTAAAACTTATTTTTTCTAAAATATGGATTATTTTATAACGGAGGGAATAGTATTTATAGGACAAATCTCTCAAACAAATCTTTTAAAGTTTTTGTCACAAAATATACGTAAAATAAAAAATGACCAAAATAGTTATTTTTATTTTGAAAATTTTAATATTTTTTTAATTTTCTTTAATTTTAAACTTCACCTCTAAAACTTCATCTCATAACTCTAAATCTTAAATCTAGATTAGTTAACCCAAGAGACATAAATGTATATTACACTCTTTAATAAAATCTATTTTGGTTATTTTGGTTATTTTGTTCTTAAAGTCTATTTTGGTGACAAAAACTTTTAGGTCTATCTACGGAATATTTCTTATATATATATATATATAATTCTTTAAATATATGTAAATATACTCATGTAACGGATCAAATCGCATATATATTCCTGAAAATATTAGTATTTGTGATTTTCTTTGTTTTTTACGAATATTACATTTTAGTATTTGCTTTGCTTCGTATAGTACGGATATCCAGATTTTCGGTTCAAATCGAAACAGATAACGAACCGAATCAAAATTTACGGATATTTTGTCATCTACTAAACAAATCTATCTTTATTGTAAAATATTAATTATAAAAAAATGCAGTTATAGACTAAAGAATCCGGACTAGTAGCTCGAGGACCCGTTAAGAGGACACTAGGCCCACAGATGCCATCTGAACTAAGAGAAGAATAAATACCAAATTAACCTGGTCAAACCAAAACATAAAGATAAAACCAGAACATTAAAACGGTTTATAAAGTAACTTCATCATCGCCAAACAACTATAAAAGAACGACCAGGAAGGAGAAGGGAATCCAAGTTTTCATACACCACAGCTACCTAATTTACTCTCAAGTTTAATTATTTGTATTCATATACCCATGTTATCGTAGTTAATATAAGCAGAGAGATCAATAATATATACTTCTTCATACCAAAACCATCAATAAACATGCACTTACATATTTACTTAGTTGATATGTTAGTCTAAACCCTAATCCTAAATTCTTAGATTCATCAGCTATTAATTTGAAGAGTATTTTAATTTGAAAGGATTTGATTTAAGTCGGTGTAAAAGCTTGCAATCTGAAATTGTTGCAACTCCTGCGACGTCATGCTTAAAACTCCTTTGATGGTTGGTCGAGTTACAAAGAGTAAAAAGTTTGGTTTGAGAACAAGAGCCTTGAGTGAGTATTTGAGACAGCAGTGACAAAGATTATCTTTACGTTACAGCAGCCAATAAAGCTAGAAACTGGATTTGTGTGAATTTGTTTTGCATTTGCACCACTAATTAACTTCTAGTGTTCTGAGTTATATCATTGGAAAAACTGTTAGTTCCAAAACTGGAGATGTACTAAAAATCTCTACATCAAATGTTTTGAGGAACAAAAAAAAAAATACAAGTGGTTACAACACAACAAGAAAAAGTTACCACATATATACTTCACTCGATATCACAGCACACGAGGAAGCCCAAAGGCTAAACCACATGTTCTCTAAGGTTATTAGTCTCGACCTTCACGGTTTGTCCATAACCTTATTCGATTGAAATAACAAGTACCCGGCCAGCACGGAAATAACCAGGTTAATGCTTGCTAAAAGGTCTTTGTTTAAACCGTGTTTCTGGTAACTTCACTCCGGTTTTAGAACCCTGTTTCCTGGCATCCTTAACCGGATCAGGCTGAGTAGGTTTTCCTAAATTGTCCTGAAGTTGTTGCAAGGCACGGACCACTTGGTCCATGGTCGGGCGTGACTTAGGTTGGATGGAGAGACACTGCACCGCAATGCTGGCCAATCTCACTGCCTCTTCGGGTAGGTACTGCATGTCTAGTCGAGGGTCCACCACCAGGAGAACCTTTCGTTTGCTTGTGAGGTAAGGTCGAGCCCATTCCACAAGCTTTTCTTCTTTAGCCGGCCTGTTATGGTCCAACGCTTGTTTGCCCGTCAAAATCTCCAAAAGCACAACACCAAAACTGTACACATCGCTTCTTGCATTTAAGTGACCTGAAAGTATATAAAATTAGGAAGATGTAACACGGATTCAAACTATATGCGCTCACAGAATGTTAGAGAAAAGATCTCACAAAGGAAATATAAAAAGAACTTGAACCAATCTATTTATCGCCATTAAAAGTTGAAAGCTATTAAACCTAACAACATTGGTTGACTTTGTACCTGAAGACATATACTCAGGAGCAGCATAGCCATATGTACCCATAACCCTTGTACTAACATAACTTCGATCACCCGTTGGACCGTCCCTAGCTAGTCCAAAGTCAGAAAGTTTTCCATTGTAGTCCTGTCAATGGAACCCAAAGTCATCAGTAAAAAAAAAGTGAGACCATCTAATTCATTCAATATGTGGTGGTTCTCTGCGTTACCCCGTCAAGCAAAATGTTGGAGGCCTTAATGTCTCGGTATATCACTTTGACAGGGTCACTATGAAGAAAAGCAAGCCCCTTTGCAGCATCAAGCGCTACCTTGACCCGTAGAAACCATGGGAGCGGCTTAAAGTATGTACCTCCTGCTTCAAAATCACTTCCATCAGTACAAATACACAACAAGAAAAACAAGATTGTTAGGAGTCTTCCAAGATTACAAGATCGCCTAGAATATATTTCCTTAGAAAAGTTAGTATTTGTATAAATTATATCTCATATTCTATCATGTAAAGAATTTGGTAGATAAGTTATGCATTTTGTATAAATAACCCTACATGACTAATTAATAAATTGAGAGAAATTAATATACTACTAAACTTATCAAAGATCTGTAACTGTTTCATCAATCGAATCCATAGGACTTACTTCTGAATAGGTGGTTCTCAAGACTTCCTTTTTGCATGAACTCATATACAAGAAGATGGTGTTCATCCTCCAAGCAATAACCAACCAGTTTCACTAGATTCGGGTGGCTCAACTGTCCCAAGTAATTAATCTCTGTCTGCATCAGAACAGAACACAAAACATGAAATCACACACACACATACATATAACTCTCAAGTTTGAGGGGGGGAATGAACACTAACATACCAGCCATTCACGGTGACCTTGAAACCCTTCTTGGTTAAGCTTTTTAACGGCTATGACTAAACCGGTTCCAGGTCTAGTGGGAGTGAGATTGGTTTCATCCAACCAACCTTTAAAGACACAACCAAACCCACCTTCACCGATCACACTGTCTGGTCTGAAGTTTCTAGTGGCGAGTTTGAGCTCGTTGAAAGTGAAGCTCTTGACGGGGGTTGAATCAAGTATCTCCCCTTCCGTCTTCTGAGCTGCAGCCACAGTGGAAGAGGATTTCCCGCTCGAGATGCTCAAACCGTAAAGATCGCTGCTCTTACCTGAACAGACGCAAAACATATGTTAACCAAACTCAAACCTGAAGCAAAATCAAGAGTTCATAGTTGCGGAGATGGTACCATTATGGAAAAGGTGGTCAGCTTTAACTCGAGAGCTGAAGCAAGAACCCATTAAGCTAAGAAGAAGTTCGTTATCCCCGTTTCTTGATTCTTGATTCTTGGTTCTTGGTTCTTGATTCTTGGTTCTTGATTCTTGGTTCTTGGTTCTTGGTTCTTGGTTCTTGATTCTTGATTCTTGGTTCTTGAGTGTTGTTGTTCAGCTGCTTGAGCAAAGGTATGGGTTGTAAGCAGAGGATAAGAGGAAATATAGAGACCTTGAGGGAGGCGGGGAGAGAGAGATGATGTGAACAGAGATGGCAATGTGAAGAAATGAGAAACAGGGTTGGTGTTTAATGAGAGGCACGAGGGGGCTTTTGGTCTTGTCTTTGTGTGAAATAAAGTCAAACAAATGGACATAGTTTGGCCAAAAGCTAAAAAAGGTCGTTGGACACGATTTGTCTGACCATTTTATTTTAAAAATGTATTACGATATGTTTTGGCAATATCTTTATTGAGGATTTTATTTCGAGAAGAAAATTGTCAGTGAAATTACTGGTTTTGGGTGCTGTTTTTGTTACCGTCCATATAACCATTTATGGGGACGACAAAACAAACACGAGGCTTTTTTATTTGCTGTCGTAACCAAATATTTATTTGATCGGGTGTGTCATCACTGTCATGCCATGTGTGTGTAAACGTATAATTATTTTTTCTTTGTATAATTAAAATTTATTTGTTTTTATTTACAATTTTTATTTTACCAACTTATGTTTTTTTCAACAAAAAACTAATATAGACTAAGAAAAATCTAAGTCAATTAGCCGACATGGTGAAATTGAATCGACATAAACCATAACAGAAAGTGGACTTCTAGCACCACGTACTCACTTATCCGCCATTATGTTTGTTGCTCTTGGGATATATTCGATAGCAAATGTGTGAAAGTACGTCTTACATCGCATAAATTCTTCCATGTGTATAACGAAAACTGATAATTCTGTCGGTGTAGACATCATCTTCACCAATTAAAAACAATCTGTTGCAAACATCAGTCTTCATGCACACTATCGCCCAGATCATCGCTTCATATTCTGCATGTAAATTCCTGTGGATATTCACAGCACCCATCATAGTTCCGGTTCCTCTCTTCCTCTAGTTACATGTTACATGTCTTTTTTTAGGTTGAGAACTGGTTATCACTGAAGTTTGTAATTGGTATCAATGTGTTTGATATGATTCCACTATTTGCAATCTCGTTAACAATATTTTTAATTGAAATTAACAGTAATTGTTGATGACGCAAGTTGAGGCTCAGGGTGTGACGTCAACTCTTCAATGTACCAATTAATTTGGTACAAATTATCTAAAGACTTCTCGTTTTTGGCGTTTTGTAGTCTTTGTTGGGTTATACCAAAAAGAAGATTGTGGAGCTTTGAAGAGTTTCATTTGGTCAATTATAGTTTTCAAATTATTTTGGTACAACTCATTTTATTTTTCGTTGGGTTGCATTTCATATATATCAGTAATCCTCAATGTTTCAGTAATGGACTTGAACCTTCTAATTCTTCCAATATATCTCTTATTTTAGTCATCATTTTGGCTAGCCGTCACGAATTGACTCTACTCGTGAATGCATTTTCAATTAATATCTATTCGATTTGTTTTTATTTTGTCGCCATATTTTTTTTGTCAACTATCATCATTTTATTAAACAATGGTTTTATCTTTGTTTTCTTGTTGTAAAGAAAAAATATGTCGTCACCATAATTTTTGTCAGCTATCATCATTTTATTAAACAATAATTTTTTTTTTTGGTCAAAAAAAAATATATACAAAGTCAAGACCTTTGCACAAGTTTATGAAATATTGGCTTTAATCTCCAAATTTTTTTTAAGTACACAGATATATGTTTTCTAAATTACAAAATAGTTCTTATCAAAGTTCTTTAAAATGTATATATATATATATATATATTCCATAATAGATGTAGGTTGGTCTCTATACAAATATTTGTACCATAATTTTTTACTTAAAACATTATTAATTTGTTTTTCTGTATTCAGTGTTGTCTCTAAATCTAATCACCTGACACTAATCTGAAAATCAAGATGTCATGTACGGAAATCGTTTTATTTCTTGTCGTACGGAAGGAAAGAAAACTCGTTATTCTAGATGTGACGAATTTTTTACACACGAAATAATTGAACTAATAAGCTTTCATTTTTCTTCATTCTGTCTCTATATAACACAAATGATATTAAAAGAAAGTCATAATCAAGAATGTGTTTAAAATGAAAATAGATTTGACTTGGGTGGTAGGTTTTTGAATTTTGATTAATGAGTCGCTTATTGTTTTTTTTGGACGTCCCTGCCTGATTGGTACTAATTGGACTTTTTTTAGGTAAAAAAATCTACCAGAATCTATATTCGATCAAAGAAGGTATTTACTCGACACGGGTTGGACAATCTTGACGTACGGAGGTACTTCTTTGACTTGCCGTGTCTTGTCTCCCACACATGACCTTTTCTATCCTCGAGATGTCGTGTTGAGAAAGCAAAATATCGATACATATATTTTTTTCTTAGTTCTTACAAATTTTTTTTGGTAAAATGTTAATATAAAAATTAAAATTGACATCTCCATTGTTGTATTAGTTGATTTCAATGGTTATTTCAATCGGATATTAAAGATTACTTGTCCATCCTTACACTTTCGAGATTGGTAAAGAGGAGGCAAATTATGAGCACATAGGTCCAATATTTTGGTTGTATATATGGTCCAGTGTTGGGTTTGTGTAGTGTTGTGACTTACCTATTTGGTTTTGGATGGTTGCAAGTAATATGACATAAGGCTTGAAAAGGTCCATACTTAAGTAAAGGCCCATACTTAAATGTTTTTCCAGTTTCTCACATATTATATACTTCCGTTTTTAATAAACTAGATATCCAATCTATTATTCCATTTTCTTATTTTAAAGTGGAGGACTCGAACTTAATATCCATTATTTGTGATCTAATTTGAGATTCGCTTTGATCCACTGCGAAAAAATGGATATCCGGGTGGTCTGGATCCGACGGATTCGGATAGTAAAATTTTAGATCCACTATACATTTTAAAATATTTAAAATATAATTATATTTATAAATTTATATTATATATAATTTCTATATAGAATAAATAAATTTATTTTTTATTAAAGTTTAATAATTTTTTCATTTTTTACAAAAATAAAGTTAAATAAAATAAATAAATAATAAATTAGTTAGGTTTTAATTTTTTTTAAAAAATGAATCTAGATATTTGTGGATATCCAGATTTTAGTCCGGAGACCTCAGATATCCGGGAAGCCTGAATCCAATTTTAGATAGCGATTTTACGGATCTGACGGATGTAAGAAATTGAGTAATTCACAAACAAACTATATACATCAATAAACCATTTTCTCTATTTTTAAATTTTAAAGTAAAAAATTAAGTGAGATTATGAATGCTTTTAATGATTTTTTTTTTGTTTCAGAATACATGTGTGTTCAATTTTTAATATAAAACTTATTAAACTTTATACTAATTACTTATATTTGCAGTTTGTTTGTTTTTTTTTGTTTAATTTAGTTAGATATAATTATGATATTTTGTTTTGAAATTTAAAAAAAAAACTAAATATTTTTTGTGCCAACTTCTTATTTGATATAGTATCGGTTTTGGTCAAATTATATTTTGAAAATGCAAAATGATTATGGTATTAATTAAACAAAAATTCGTCCGTGTCAGCACAATTAAGAACGTTATAAAGAGGCCTTTAAACTTCGTCCCCAAGCCAAACCATTAGTGTCTTCTAGATTGTCCGGTACGCTCCAGCTACTTCCAGTTACCAGCTTACCCTTTTATCCTCAGCGCTGTTAAAAATCAACTTACCTGTTCCATCAATTTCATTCCGAATATAACCCTACACTCTGTCCGCCTTCATTTTTTTCTGTTATTAACCTTCGGTTCGTTACAACTAGAAAAAAAACGAGCTCAAATGGTAATATAACAAACCCGGTAAGGGTAACTACGTCATTTAAACACGTGTAATAATATTATATTTACCCACCTTCTTTTCATCTTCCTTTCCGCCTATCTTCCTGGTCTTTTCTACCTTCAAGCTCTCTCTCTCTCTCTCTCATTTGTATATAAAATCAATCACACAAGACTCGTGATAAGAGGACGAAACGCGTTTTCTGTGCCGAGAGTCAATTCTAATTTTTTCATTAAATTCGAATTCGTTAATTTTTTCGCAAAACTTGTTCTCTCTCTCTCTAGAGAGATTTAGGGTTACGATGGGGATGGATTTGAGGGTTGTTCCGGCGGAGGAGTGGTGGGAACGGAGGAGAGATTCCAGCTTCGACGGTGAATGTGACTTGGGGCTAATGGTTACGGATTTTCTGGAGACGGGAGGTGGTGGAAGCGGCGGCGGTGGTGGTGATTCGTGGTGTAGTAGCGACAGCGATTCTGGATTTCCCGATCCTTCTTACCTTTCCGATAAGATTCAGGTACCGTATGGCGATTTGATTCATTTTATTGGCTGGATGTTCATGTATGAATTGGGATCGTTTAGTTGATGAGTTTCCCTATAGTTTTGTAGTGCTTGGAGATATGGTTTAGTATGATGCCTTTAGATTTTGATCTCTGCGTGATTGTGTGTGTTTGGTTATGGTTCTTGATCATTGAAACGAAGAATCCAAGTATATGTCGTGTGCTTCTGCTTATAGTGTTCTTGATATTGTGTTGCGAAGAACATCAGTGATTTGTTAGAATGGTATCAGTACATAGTTGCTAATCACATTCCAAGGGTGAGCACTTTGCATAAATAATTGTTGCCAGTGTGCTCTCATTATATGTCCTCTGCTACTCATTATGTTCTTGATCACTGATAGAAACAGCCAAGGCTATCTCTTGTACTGCTGCTTATAATGTTTTTATTTGCCACTAGTTATAAAAGTATCGGTAAGAACATCATGGGGTTGTTAGGGTTGTATCCCTACATAGTTGCTAACTACGTTCCAATTGAGAGCATTGGAGTAGTGCAAAGAACATCATGGATTTGTTAGAATGGCAATCACTGTCCAACGGAGAGCGTTTTCTTAGAGATTTGTTGCCAATGTGCTCTATCATGCGTTGTACTCGGGATAAAAGTATTTCAAAGACTATCATAGATTGGTCAGAATGGTAGCTTTTCTGTATAAAGTTGCTATTTTCTGTAGGAAGCATACTTCATATCGCATTTTTGAGACCAACTATATCCGTTTCTACGAAAGTTTTGAAAGCACTTTGTTAAATGGTATAATCTGTTTGTTACCTGCAGTTTCTCAAGTACTCTATGCCTCAGCATGAAACCGAGGTTCTCTCAGCGGTTCGTACCCTGATGCTTACTATTAAGGAGAAAGATCTCCACTCTGTGAAGTCCGGTACATGTAACGCCAGTTGCATCAGGTTTTATCTCGCAAAGCTCTTACGCCTTTCCGGATATAACGCTGCTGTTTGCTCAGCAAGATGGCAAGGCAGTGGTAAAGTTCCTGGTGGTAAGTTTCCGCCTCTTAATTCTGCTCGACAGTTTTTTTCCCGTACAGAAGATTGATTTGATTTGCTGGTTTCTCAGGAGACAACGAATACATAGACATCATATTGAGTGACACTCCTGTGGGCCAAGACGACCGTTTGATCATCGACATTGATTTTAGAAGTCACTTCGAAATCGCACGAGCTGTGGATTCTTACCAACGGATAATGGAATCACTCCCAGTGGTGTACGTAGGAACGGTTGCAAGACTAAACCAGTTCCTCCAAGTAATGGTCGACGCGGCTAAATTCTCTTTAAAGCAGAACTCAATGCCGTTGCCTCCATGGAGATCGCTAAACTACCTGCAATCCAAGTGGCTTTCACCTTACAAGCGCCATCTTGTACCGATCAATCAAGAAGGTCCAGGAATGTTCTCACCGGGACTGCACAGACAGTGTGCTGAGAATCTAAAGAGGCTTCAGTTAGCTCTTCATGCCGAACAAGAGGCAGAGAGATACATGAAGAAGAAGAAGAAGAGCGGTTTTAGCCGCGAGAGGACGAGGATTCACGGGGCTCATTGAGAGTTTGTACAAATGTGCCATCAATGATGCCAAAGAATTTTGCTCTGTTTGAGTTTTTTTGTTCTGAGTGTAATGATTTTTTTTTTTTGCGGCTGGGTATGGGGTTTACACAAGTAGCCAAAGTTATAGGCTTTATACAAAGAAGATAATATACGAAATAACACGTCAGGTACCATTATACTTACGTCAGTTGTATGATTTTGTTACTGGGAGAGTTTGTTCTAACAAATCTAGCATGTTTCACTTTTATGATCTTTCTCTTTTTGCCATTAATACATGTGCTATGACTTCACATTTCCGGTACAGCCGATATATTGGAATATGCTAATGACTATTTGCTCTGATGAAAAAGACGATTGAATATGGCCACAAAACGCTTTAACTGGTAACAAAATCCAAACCTTTTTATTGGTCCAAATATATAAAAATAAAGTTCAGTACGGTTAAGCCGGTTTAATAAGAAAACATTTCGTAAAACAGGACCGACCAAAACCGAACCGAAATCGGCAAAGTCAAACCGAATTGTCTTAACCTCAAAAGTCAAAATCGAATTTAGGGTTTGGATTATCTTACAATTCAATCAATCAAATCCTTTACACTCACTTCACTGATTAAAAATCAATAAACTTTAGCTTATTCTTCACGGATTCATCCCATCTCCCTTCTTCTCTCTCTCTCTCTCTCTATCGCTCGTGAAGCAAAAGCAGATCTGAAAATCTAGGGAGCATCCATGGAGTCTCTGTTAACAGTTGCGGAACTTGGCCTCTCGTTGTTGCTGATCGTCTTCTGGGGATTCATCTCCGTTGTCGTTTTTGAAGCTTGGAGAAGGAGGCACAGTAACGTGTACGTTCTTCTATAACTGTATCTTATCCTGGATTTTGATTTTGATTTTTTGATTATATTTATCAGCTCTGTCGAGGCCGTGACTACTCTCGAGGATCCGAGCTCCTTAAAGCAGGTATCTCGTCTGATTCATTATCGTTTCGTATTACATTGAGAATCTGTGATTGACTGATAGTGTGTGTGTGTGTGTGTGGCTAAGAACGATTCACTTGTTTAATGGAAATGAGATCTTGCAATGGCGATTTGGACACTTGTTGCTTTAGAATGTTTAAGACGAGAGCTTTGAGATTATCTAGGAGTTTTGTCTAACCAGTTATGTGTCGAAATTAGCTCTCCTTTTACTTGATAATCACTTGTTACAATTAATGTAACTGAAGTTTTGTATCAAAAACAAGATCTTGCATTGGCGCATTGGAACTTGTTTCTTGTTTCTCTAGAACGTTTAAGACGAGAGCTTTGATAGTATTATGTAGGAGTTTGTCTGACCAGTTACGTGTCGAAATTAGCTCCCTTTTTTGATAATCAGTTGTTATAATTAATGGAAATGAGAATTTCTATAGAAAAAGGAAAGAGATCTTGCATATGGTGATTTGGACACTTGTTTCTTGTTGCTTTAGAAAGTTTAAGACAAGAGCCATGAGATTGTGTAGGAGTTTTTTTAACCAGGTAAGTGTCGGAATTAGCTCTCTTTTTACTCTCTGGAGTGCCGAAGCTTTAGATACAGCTTTTTGTAGAGAGAAATGCGTCTGCTCTGGTTGTGAATATAGAATTTAAGAGCTTTTCAAACTCTATCATCAGGTTCCCTGCCCTCATATCTCCGACCCTGCGGAGAAGTATTTGTCATTAATAGTTCCAGCTTTTAACGAAGAGCAGAGACTTCCTGCAGCTCTTGAGGAAACAATGGAGTAAGTTAGTTTAATTTCACTTTTTTAGAAACTCCCTTTTTCAACTGTGTTCCATTCTTGAGAAGTTTGCTTCTCTTGCAAAACCGCAGGACAAGTCTTATATTTATGCTTACTGTAATTCTCCTATGATTTGCAGTTACCTTCAAGGTCGTGCATCACGGGATAAGAGTTTTTCGTATGAGGTAAATAGTTTTCCATCATTCTGTTTCCTCTTTTCAATTCATTAAGGTTGAGTCACAAACCTATATATATGGCTTTTTTGATGGTGACTATGAATGAGCTTTTCAAGGTTTTTGCCCCTATAATTCACTACTCATTTAATCTGCATCGTTTTTTCCTTAGATTCTATATGCATGAGTGGAATACTGTTATTGTTTATCTTTCTAGGTGGTAATTGTTGATGATGGAAGTGTTGATGGAACAAAAAGAGTAGCTTTTGAGTTCGTCAAAAAGTATACAGTTGACAACATAAGGGTTATACCCCTTGGGAAGAACCAAGGGAAAGGAGAAGCTATAAGAAAAGTGAGTTCAACTCGTAGTAGTTGAAAGCAACTCTTATCTATTTATTTTATGTGACTTGAGTAATAGTGTTTACTTACCATTTCATAAAATATAACCGAAGCTTTCTACCTTTTATGAAAGCATCAAATAGGGAATGATGCATTCGCGTGGTGAACTGCTTCTCATGTTGGATGCTGATGGAGCAACTAAAGTAACAGACCTAGAAAAACTTGAAAATCAGGTTTGTCTAAGTTGTAGCTCTTGAAATTTCAGACGATCCGGAAACTGTTTGTTACAAATATCCTGATCTCCTATAGCCTTTCAGATTCATGCAGTTGCCAGAGAAGAAAGTTCAATCAGAGATCCAGCACTGAAGCATGCGGATTTCAGAATAGGTGATGTGCAAGTTTCCGCATTTGGTTCTCGTGCTCATCTCGAGGAGAAAGCTCTTGCTACAGTTAAGTTCTGCAAAGTTGTAGATATAGATACATGTAATATGTGCTTTGGATGCATGTGCTAATTGACTCCAGTCTATGAATTTCAGAGGAAATGGTATCGCAACTTTTTGATGAAGGGTTTCCATCTTGTGGTTCTGTTGGCGGCTGGTTCTGGAATTCGTGATACGCAGGTGGCTTTTTTAATCTTATTTGCTGTTTGCTTCTCTAGTCAATGTACTTGCTCTGTATTCATGGAGACTTGTTTTTTTTTGTTTTAGTGTGGGTTCAAGATGTTTACTAGAGCTGCTGCTAGAAGACTTTTCACAAACGTCCATCTGAAAAGGTATGTATAAATATTTGACGATGATATACTACTAGCACTTCTAGAAGCTATCAATAAGGGTATCTCTGTCTCTGTGCAGGTGGTGCTTTGATGTTGAATTGGTGTTCTTGTGCAAGCGTTTTAATATCCCAATGCTTGAGATCTCTGTGAACTGGTCTGAAATCCCCGGGTCTAAAGTCAGTCTGTTGAGCATTCCCAACATGCTCTGGGAGCTTGCTTTAATGTCTGTGGGATACCGAACTGGAATGTGGAAGATCCATCACGCATGAGAAGACACGTCCATCAATATACACATAGAGCACGTTACTGCAGAGAGGATAATCAAGCAAGGAAAGGCAAAGGCTATAGAAAAATGTTTGTTTGGATCTTTCTTTCAATAGATTTAAGAATAATAACAATCTTAACAGGATATCTCATGTGATGACATTACTACAGCTCTAGATTTTTGATGTTTAGTAATAACTCGACACTTCAATTACTATGCTCTCTACTCTGCTTGAGTTTTTCTATCTTCATGACATGAACTAAAAAAATTTCCTCCTTTTAAAAAGTTTATTTTTTTTCCTATAAATTTAAAATAATTTCCATCTTTTAAAGCTTAACTGACGATCTTACCTAGCTCTGCAAATTTAAACCGAACCGAAATTTTTAGGTTTGGTTACGAGTTTAATATGAAAAAAAGTTCAGTTATTGGTTTGGTTTATCAATTGTTTTTTTTCAAATTTCATTTTTTAAAAACCAAATCAAATTATATATCTTTTGACAAAATTCAATTTTGAACTGGACTAAGTGATTCAAAATTTAAATCAAGTTAAACCGAAACAAAATTTTGTTAAATTAGATATAAATTTTCACAAAACAAATTAACCAAATGCCGAACCAAATGTACTCTACAAAATTTTGTTTTCAGTTCAATTTCGACACAAAATTAAGCAAACCGAACTAACCGAAGCTCCCAACTGAACTGCCCAACGAACCGAACCCGCAGGATTCGTCTATAAAGCGCCAAAAATCTGTTATTGCATCATCGTCGCCGGTGAAATGCCAATTACCTCCACTGCGCTCCTCCGCATGCTCCGGGAATGTAAAACCCTCCAATGTCTTCTCCAAGTCCACGGCAGATTAACTGTCTCAGGCCTCAAACCCTATAACCAGATACTGAACGCTTACTCTCTCTTCCAAAGACCAAACCTTTCTCGCATCATCTTCGATTCAGTTCAAAACCCAGGCGTCATATTATATAACTCGATGATCAGAGGCTACACGAGATCCGGCTTGCACAGAGAAGCTCTCGAGTTGTTCCGCTACATGTCAGAAGAGAAAGGTATTGTTCCTGACAAGTACAGTTTCACCTTCGCTTTGAAGGCTTGCTCCGGAGCTTTGGACTTGGAAAGAGGTTTAGGGATACATGAGTTGATTTCTGAGATGGGTTTTGAGTCTGATGTTTATATAGGGAGTGCTCTTGTTGAAATGTATTGTAAAGGTGGAGACTTGGTTAGTGCAAGAGAGGTGTTTGATGAAATGCCTGAGAGAGATGTAGTTACTTGGAACATTATGGTTTCTGGGTTGGTTCAGAGTGGGTGTTTTGATGAAGCTTTGCGGTTGTTTCGTGATATGTGTTTGAGTGGTGTTGAGATTGATCATGTGAGTTTGTACAATCTGTTCCCTGCGGTTTCAAAGGTAGGGAGTAAGGATGTGTGTGGATGTCTTCACGGATTTGTGGTTAAAAAAGGTTTTGCCTCTGGTTTTTCTAGTGGATTGGTCGACATGTACTGCAAATGTGCGGATTTATATGCTGCTGAATGTGTTTTTGAAGAAGTGTGGAGCAAGGATGACTCTTCTTGGGGTACAATGATGGCAGCTTATGCGCATTATGGGTTCTTTACTAAGGTGTTGGAGTTGTTTGACGTCATGAGGAGCTATAATGTTAGGATGAATAAGGTAGCTGTAGTTAGTGCTCTTCAAGCTATTCCGTATGTAGGGGACTTAGAGAAGGGGATTGAAATTCATGAATATGTAGCACAACAAGGAATGATGGCTGAGATCTCGGTTGCAACTTCTCTTGTGAGTATGTATTCCAAATGTGGTGAGTTGGAGATAGCGGAAGAACTCTTCACAAATATTAAAGATAAAGATGTCGTTACTTGGTCTGCCATGATTGCTTCTTTTGAGCTAGCAGGTCATCACAATGATGCTCTCTCTTTGTTCAGGGATATGATGAGAACAGATGTCACGCCTAATGGTGTAGCTTTGACAAGTGTGCTTCCGGCTTGTGTAGGGATAGACGCGTCTAGATTAGGTAAGAGCATACATTGCTATGCTATAAAAGCTGATATTGAGTCGGACTTAGCAACAGCCACAGCTATCATCTCAATGTATGCCAAAAGTGGTCTCTTTGCTCCTGCTCTCAAAGCTTTTGAAAGACTGCCAATTAAAGATGCTGTAGCATACAACGCTCTAGCACAAGGGTATATCCAGATTGGTGACGCCGATAAAGCATTTGATGTGTACAATAAGATGAAGCTACATGGAGTATGCCGAGACTCAGGAACTATGGTTGGTTTGCTTCAAACGTGTGCACTCTGTAGCGACTTTGATCAAGGTTCTTGTGTCTACGGGCAAACTATAAAGCATGGGCTCGATTCAGAATGTCACGTTGCACATGCTCTGATCGATATGTTCACCAAATGCCATGCCCTTGCTGCAGCAAAACTCTTGTTTGACAAGTGTGGATTTGAGAAAAGTGTTGTAACTTGGAATATAATGATGAATGGGTACTTAATCAATGGCCAAGCTGAAGAAGCTATTGCCGCTTTTCGTCAGATGAAGAATGAGAATTTTCAACCAAATATAGTCACATTTGTTAACATCTTACACGCCACAGCAGAATTAGCAGCCATGAGAGTTGGAATGTCTGTTCACGCCAGGCTCATCAGGTTTGGATATTGCTCCCACACAGCCATAGGAAACAGCCTAGTTGATATGTATGCGAAATGTGGAATGATTGAATCTTCCCAGAGATGCTTTGTTGAAATAAGAAACAAAGATATGGTTTCATGGAACACTATGCTATCGGCTTACGGAGTCAATGGTTTAGCTAGCTCTGCTGTCTCCTTCTTCTTGTTTATGAAAGAAAACAATCTGAAACTAGACTCTGTTTCCTTTCTTAGTGTTCTTTCAGCTTGTAGACACGCGGGGTTAGTTGAAGAAGGAAAACGAGTGTTCAAGGACATGGACGAGAGACACAAGATCGAAGCGGGAGTAGAACATTACGCGTGTATGGTTGATCTTTTGGGGAAGGCTGGTTTGTTTGATGAAGCAGTGGAAATGGTGAGAAGAATGAGAATGAAAGCCAGTGTCGGAGTGTGGGGAGTTTACTGAGTTGTTCAAAAATGCATTGTAATCTGTGGTTAGGTAATGCTGCATTATGTCAACTTGTTAAGCTTGAACCACTTAATCCTTCTCATTATGGTCAAGAACTGAGATTAGGAGATGCTAATGATAGAATAAGAATCAAGGAGGTTCCTGCTCGTAGTTGGATCCATGTTTAAATGTATCTATTAGTATTTTTTGGGTTCATTTCTCTGGATCATGTAGGTTTTAACATGTGCATATATACAATCTTTTTTTATGAAATTATATCGAATAGCAACAGAAGTTTGTTTAAAAAAAAAAAAACACCAGAAGTTTTATTACAGCCAAAAAAAAAAAAAACTAAGCCGAAGGAGCAAAGAGATCCGGGAGATCATAGCTCAAAAGAGGAATTTAATACAAACATCATTTCAATGGAGGGAAACGAAATAAGAATTGTATAGTTAGCAATCAGTAACAAGGGTCCATAGCTCAGTGGTAGAGCAATTGACTGCAGATCAATAGGTCACCGGTTCGAACCCGGTTGGGCCCTATTTTTTGAATTAATTACAATATTGTTTCCCAATGGGCTTCGTAATTAATGGACCGAATATTGGTTCATCTTTGTGTTCTATTATTCTCATTGGTTCACTTTTCAAAAAACTTTACTATCTCATTTAGTCTTTTCTTTAATACGATGTGCGTGGAGTTTGGCTAAAGATTTGAGAAAAGGTGACAAAAGGGAACAGATCATATGCACTGGCAGAACATGAGACTCTCTCTCCATACTGCCTCAATGATACTTGCCCTGCCTGCCCCCACTGAGGTAATTCTAGTCTCACATGTAGTAGCACCCTTCTCTCTCGTCACCCGCACCTTGCTTGCCTCTTCTAGGCTTTCCACAGCTAAAATAGTAAGAGCATGAAAAGGGGGTTCTAAGAGCATGATTATCTAGGTTTCTTAAGCGGGTTTCTTGCACTGTTCGCGGGTTTCATTAACATGTGGGGTCCATGAACAGTGCAAGAACCGTTTCTAAAAACTACTAAATAAAAATCGGTTTTGGAGAGTTTCTTATACTGTTTGCGGGCTCCACTGACACGTGACGGTCCGTGATTGGTTCGTTTTTTAAATTTTTTTTTTTTAAGCAGAAAAAAAATAATAATTAAGAACCCCATTAGGAGTGGGGTTCTAAGGATAATGATGCCCTAAGCGGGTTCCGTTTTTAAAAATTCCTTAAGAATCACCTCTTAAATCTCCTAGTTAAGAGATGTTTTTAGTTGGATTCATACACTGTTTACGGATCTCACTGACACGTGACGGCCCACAATTAATTGTTTTTAAAAAAAAAAAAAAAAAAAATCTAAGAGCTCGTAAAGTTGTTTATGCCTAAGAAACGATGACAGCTATTTGCTGCTGCATTCTTCACGGCACACCAACCAACAACACGCACATCTTTCCAAGTTTTTTTTACAATCTTTTTCATTTCATTTGTGCATATATGGTTTACATATCTTTTATCAAGATTTTTTTTTTTTTTTTAAAGTGTCTGCTTAACTATTAATTAAGGTTAGTATAGATTTAGTTTTGGTTAGCGTTTTATAATTTTAATTTTGACTTATTATCAAAACGGTAATCTCGTGATATGTATGTAATTTCGAAGACAAGGATATTCGAACAACCACCTTCTCTACAAGTTATGACAAAATAATCTTTTACTTATCGACCAATCTCAACTTTCTCACATCAACCATATTAACAGCGAGTGCAAACTGTTTTTGTTTAGTAAATTTTAGTGTTGTCCAAAAAAAAAAATGGTTTAGTACTCCTTCTACACACTAATTAAGAAAACAATTTATTTCGTATATTTTCTATATAAAACAATAATTATCTATAAATTTAACCATATTTCAACCAATAAAAAAATAGAATTAAATAAAAAGTTAATAAATTTTGCATAGAAAGTCGAAAACGATATTTATTTTATAACAAAAAAAATTAAAATAATATTTAATATGAAACGTAGGTAGTAAATTTTAGTAATGATTTTTTGTGATTTTATCCCGAAAAGAGATTGAGAAGTGTTAAAGATGTGATGGTGGCCTAACTCAGCTCTGTCTAGAATATTGCATGCAAAAAAGTGGAGATGATGAATCAAATTCAATCAAAACTGTGGGAGAAATAGGGTTTGAGAGACTGAAACACGCTGTCCAACCAAAGTGAAATCAATATGGCTCAGCGAAAGAGGTTTGACCGATTAACTTGACCCATTGTTAGGTGGTCTAACTTAACTGATTTTTATATTAAGTTATTGTCGAAATTAATGGTTATAAGAACTATTATATTGAGATCGTATAAAAAATATAAATTTTTACATTGAAAGTTTTATATAACTTGAATAATATATAAAAATGAACTAATTTATTTATAGCTAATTGCTTTTAAGATAGAAGTACTTGATAATTACGAATTTAACAAAAGCAACATGTTAGATTTGTATAGAATCAGTGCTGAAATTTTAGGTAAAGTATAAATAATTCGATAAATTAACAAATTTTTGTTCTTAAAATTTAAGTTATTATATGTATTTATATTAACTTGTGAGAATTTGAAACATATTTCTACATTTATACAACTCATCATCACAACAAGTGTGTTTAATAACTTTTTTTAACTTTTTTGTCAATTTTTTTAATATACTTACTGATTTCAACATTTTTTTACGGATTTTCTAAGAATTTCTAGAAAGGAAAAATGAAAACAAAATAAGCAAAGAATAAACGAAGAATACTACCTGAGAATAATTAAAAAAAAAAAGAAACTAGAAACTCGTCGCCGTAATTGACCGTTAGCAGCCACCCCAGTGTAATTAACTAATACATAATAATTAAAAATGTGTAAATATTCATATAACATAAGATACTTTTCAATTAATAATGTAACATGAAAATAACATTAATTTTTATTTCTTCCTTCCTCTAACCTTTAAACAGATCCAGTGAAATCCCACAAAACCTAGAGAGAGAGAGCTTCCTTCCTCTTCGTCCCCCGTCGCTATGATGGTTTCCAGGGGCTTATTCGGCTGGTCTCCGCCGCACATACAACCTTTAACTCCCGTCTCAGAGGTCTCCGAGCCTCCCGAGTCTCCCTCCCCTTACCTCGATCCCAGCGCCGAGAACGGCGGCGGCACGGGGATGGCGACGCAGGCGGAGGATGAGGAGGAGATGGATGAGCCTGAGGAGATGGAGCCTCCTCCTGCTGCTGTTCCTTTCTCTCAGCTCTTCGCTTGCGCTGATCGGTTTGATTGGGTGCTTATGGTGTTTGGATCTGTGGCTGCTGCTGCTCATGGAGCTGCGCTTATTGTTTACTTGCATTACTTTGCGAAGATTGTTCAGGTTCTTGCTTTTGGTACGGGATCGGGTGCACGGGTGCCTGAGGATCAGTTTGATCGTCTTGTTGAGGTTAGCTATGATTGTGTACGCTTTTGTGGCTTTGGAAGATTCAGATTTTCTCTTGGTTTAGTTTGTTGGGTGAGCTTGGGGGAAATGGAGTTTACTATATTAGCTGAGTGACCTTCCCCATTCGTTAAAGCTTTAGGCTTGTCTTGTTGGAACTATTGAAAGCCTTGAAATTTAGCGTCGAGGGTCGGGTTTTGGAGCTCATTTTCGTTCTGAGAAGGATGCTGTTTGTTGCGGGTTGCCACACTAGTGTTATTTAGTAACGATCCTGGGAGGTTACGCTTTTGTGGCTTTAGAAGATTTTCAATCTTAATTTATTTAGCTGAGTGAGCTTGGGGGAAATGGAGTTTAGTTTTCCATATATTTCTTGGCCCTTTCCATTCTTTTTCTTTTTATGCATTGGTTAAAGCTTTAGGCTTACTTGTTTGAGTTTTTGAAAGCCTTGAAATTTAGCTTCCTGGAGCTCGTTTCTCCTTTTGAGCAGGATATTGTAATTCTAGTGGGTTGTTACATTAGTTGTAAGTAACGTCCCTACGAGGTTCTTAAACATTTGGTGGAGAGGTAAAGCTTTATGTTAGCGCTGCTGAAAGCCTTGAAATTTAGATTCAGGGGTCTTGAGTTTTGGAGCTCTTTTCTCCTTCCGAGCAGGTTATTGTAATTTTAGTAGTTGCCATATTACTGTTAAGTAACGTTCCTTTGAGGTTACGCTTTTGTAGCTTAAGGAGATTCACAATTTTACTTGGTTTAGGTAGTCGAGTGAGCTTGGAGGAAATGTAGTTTAGCTGTTGTGGATTAGGTTTCTATATAAGCCTTGCCATCGACTTTCCCACTCGTTTTTCTTTTAAAGCTTTAGGCTTGCTTGTTGGAGGTATTGAAAGCCTTGGAATTTAGCTTCGGGGTCGAGTTTTGGAGCTCTTGTCTCCTTCTGATCAGGATATTGCAATTCTATTGGTTTTCCTCATTAATGTTAAGTAATGTTTCTGCGAGGTCCTAGAACATTTGTGGAGAGGTAAACATGCCAGGGATGTTATCTCCAGTGTTTGTGGCACTCATTGGTATAAATGTATTAGGTCAAGAAATGAACTTGGGAGTGTAGTGAAATAATAAGCTTTGGTTTGGTTTTTACCTGTAGTATCTTTAGCATTAGTATGATATTTCAAGCATGATTTAGCATCTATCTGGGCATATGGAAACTTTGTGGTTATGCATGTTGGCTTGTTAGTGGGTTTTCTGTTTCATGATTTATGGGGTACTATTATATGGATGACTAGTAAGGATTCTGCTATCATGTATTTCCTGAATCTAAATTGTATCTTGACCTGGAAATCAGCTGACTTAGCTGGAGAGATTGCTTCGAATAGTTATATATCTGTTTTGCTCTGCCAAAGGAAGGCAACGCTTGTTTTAAGCTTATGCTTTCATTTTCTCGTCTCTAGGAGTTTCTATGTATGCTCTTCTAAATTTATTTTATTACTTGAGGTTTATCAGTTTACAAACCAAATCACCTGAATTCACAAAATAGTTCCACAATTGTGAAATAGTGGCCCCCTTTAAGTAATATATCCCCCTTTATGCAGCTTTCGCTGACCATTGTATACATCGCTGGGGGCGTTTTCATATCTGGTTGGATTGGTAAGTTCACTTTTGCTAAAAACTAAACATATTTAACCTCGCTGTGTCCTTCTTTCCTCTTCTGCAATGATGCTATTAGCTGCCACCATTAATAAATGTTCGTTGTTATAGAGGTGTCTTGCTGGATACTGACTGGAGAGAGGCAGACTGCTGTGATCAGGTCGAAGTACGTTCAAGTACTACTAAATCAGGATATGAGTTTCTTTGATACATATGGGAATAACGGGGATATAGTAAGCCAAGTGCTGAGTGATGTCCTTCTCATTCAGTCGGCTCTAAGCGAAAAAGTATGTTTCAACTTTTAAAATGGTTTCAACTTTGCGTTATGTATGCAAAGATTGATACATCTTCTAGCATTTCTCTAATATTTGTGATCTTGGACATTCGCAGGTTGGAAATTACATTCATAATATGGCAACATTTATCAGTGGTCTTGTTATCGGTTTTGTCAACTGTTGGGAAATTGCGCTCATTACGTTAGCCACTGGTCCTTTCATTGTTGCTGCAGGAGGCGTATCAAATATATTTCTCCACAGACTTGCTGAGAACATTCAAGATGCTTATGCTGAAGCAGCCGGCATTGCTGAACAGGTATTATAATTGCTAGGTTTGTGGGGACATTATGGAGATAGGGTTATCTTTAATTTTATTGCCGAATCATGTTGCAAACGTTAGCTTTGAAATGTTTCAAACAATGATATTTAAGAATTGGAGTTTTAACAGAGATATTTATGACTTGTTAACAAAGTTTGATATCTTGTGCTGTTCAAAGTTTGTTGTAAGCGTAGAAAATCGTAGGCAGAATCTATGAGGGTTAGATTGTATTTAGATAGTTCGGACTTTAAGGTTACTTAATGCTGATTGCCATCTGGAAAATCATCTCAACATATCGTCCCAGCCATGCCTGTGTTTGTTGGTATGTTAGGATGCATGTATAAACGTTCTTGCATCAACTTAGATGCATGGCAGTTACATGACCGCTAGTCTTTCTAATGTGTGCAAGTTCTTCTGAAATTTATTCCCTACTGGTCAATCTGGCGCCTCCTTTATCAAATTTCTAACGCTTAAAATGGTTTGTTCTAAATGTGCAGGCGGTCTCTTATATTAGGACGTTGTATGCTTTTACAAATGAAACTCTTGCAAAATACTCTTATGCAACTTCTCTCCAAGCAACTCTTAGATATGGTATATTGATCAGTCTTGTGCAAGGACTTGGACTTGGATTTACTTATGGGCTTGCTATATGTTCATGTGCTCTGCAACTTTGGGTTGGTCGGTTCTTTGTTATTCATGGAAGGGCGAATGGTGGAGAAATCATTACAGCCCTTTTTGCTGTTATTTTGAGCGGGCTGTAAGCTTCAGATTCTACTTTTACTGCTTGTATCTTTCTTCTACAAGTTACACATTGATTTGCTAATCATCATGTTGTGCTGTGCAGTGGTTTAAATCAAGCTGCTACAAACTTTTATTCATTTGACCAAGGAAGGATTGCGGCATATAGGCTTTTTGAGATGATTAGTCGTTCATCATCTGGGACTAATCAAGAGGGAACTATTTTGTCTGCTGTTGAAGGAAATATAGAGTTTCGGAATGTATATTTCAGCTATTTGTCACGGCCTGAGATTCCAATCTTGAGTGGGTTTTACCTCACTGTGCCTGCTAAGAAAGCTGTTGCACTCGTTGGAAGAAATGGTTCTGGAAAAAGCAGCATTATTCCTCTTATGGAACGGTTTTATGATCCTACACTAGGTACAGTTATGTGTAAGTAGGTGTATCATTATTTGTATTCAGATCAGCCTTTGTTACTTACCTGCGGGAGAGACTATTATTGAGCTGAATAGATCCGTGGTTTTCTTTTAAACAGGAGAAGTTCTACTTGATGGGGAAAATGTTAAAAATCTAAAATTAGAGTGGTTGAGAAGCCAAATAGGCCTGGTCACACAGGAGCCTGCTTTACTTAGCTTGAGCATAAGAGAGAATATTGCATATGGTCGAGATGCCACTCTGGATCAGATAGAGGAGGCAGCTAAAAAAGCTCGTGCACATACCTTTATAAGCTCACTTGAAAAAGGATATGAAACTCAGGTAAACCACCCACTGTAAAGTTTGTAGCTATGCACTGCAATTTTGGTGCTTCTTTTTTCAATATAGAAGTTGGAAATGACTTCTTTCTCTTCTAGGTTGGGAAAGCTGGTTTAACGTTGACGGAGGAGCAGAAAATAAAACTATCGATTGCTAGAGCTGTACTCTTAGATCCAAAAATTCTTCTGCTTGATGAGGTCACTGGAGGACTAGACTTTGAAGCTGAAAGAGTTGTCCAAGAAGCTCTTGATCTTCTAATGTTAGGACGATCTACGATAATAATAGCTCGACGATTAAGTCTGATAAGAAATGCTGACTATATTGCTGTAATGGAAGAGGGTCAGCTACTTGAAATGGGTACACATGATGAATTAATCAACCTTGGTAATTTGTATGCCGAGCTTCTGAAGTGTGAAGAAGCGACAAAGCTACCCAGACGGTATGATTCTCCAGCTAGGACATATATCTAACAACTTGTAAAGTCTGTTGAGTAGTTGACGTCATTGTAGAATATTTTTTGTCCGTCTGCCTTTTGATTTGTAATGATCTATGTGAAGGTGGACTTTGACGATTTACTTGTTATGGAATTTGTGTCTTCTTACAGGATGCCAGTTAGGAACTACAACGACCCTGCTGTGTTCCAAGCTGAGAGGGAATCTTCAGCTGGTCGTGGCTTCCAAGAACATTCATCACCCAAAATGGCCAAGTCTCCATCTCTTCAGAGAGGTCATAATGTTTTCCGCCCCCAAGAAATGTGCTTTGATAGTGAACAGTTACCCAATGATCATAGCCCTGCTCCAGAGAAAATGGGAGAAAATGGCTCGTCTTTGGATGTCGCTGACAAGGAACCAACCATTAAAAGACAAGATAGTTTCGAGATGCGGTTACCAGAACTACCAAAAATTGACATTCACTGTCCACAAGGTCAGAAATCAAATGGTTCAGATCCGGAGTCCCCTATATCACCCCTTTTGATATCGGATCCCAAAAATGAGCGCTCCCATTCACAGACATTTAGCCGACCTCTTGGCCATTCTGATGACACTTCAACAAATGTTAAGGTGGAGTCACCTTCATTTTGGAAGTTAGCACAGCTTAGTTTTCCAGAGTGGCTATATGCTGTATTAGGGAGTATTGGGGCTGCCATCTTTGGTTCTTTCAATCCACTTTTAGCTTACGTCATTGCATTGGTAGTGACGGCATACTATAATAGCAAGGGAAGCCACCTGCGTGAGGAGGTTGACAAGTGGTGTTTAATCATTGCCGGCATGGGAATAGTGACAGTTGTTGCCAATTTCTTGCAGCATTTCTACTTTGGTATTATGGGGGAGAAAATGACGGAGAGAGTGCGGAGGATGATGTTCTCAGGTACTGCAATATTTTCCTTCTTTATTTACTTCACTTCACTACCTGTTACATCTTTCACGTACCTCAGTTCATATATTTTCTCTGATGTCCCAGCGATGCTGCGTAACGAAGTTGGATGGTACGATGAGGAAGAGAACAGTCCAGACACGTTATCTATGCGCCTAGCAAATGATGCCACTTTTGTCCGAGCTGCTTTCAGCAACAGGCTTTCAATACTTATTCAAGATAGTTTTGCTGTTATCGTTGCCATTCTTATTGGGTTGCTGCTAGGTTGGCGTTTGGCTCTTGTTGCATTGGCAACTTTGCCGATACTAACGCTCTCCGCCATTGCTCAGGTTTGTTTCGTTTTTATTCTCCCCGAGCAAACCCTTATGTTATGAACAAGAAGGCTTAAAATTATTCGTCGTCTTTTTTTCAACCAATTCTGGTTTAGTAGTCACATGCTTCCTCTTTGTCAAATTGTATATCTGATTTTAGCAAAAGATTTAGAGTTGAAGTAGCGATCGATTTATTATGAGGATCTCTCTATTCTGTGTCATGCACTTAGCTTTAGAATCTGTCTATTCTCCTGAAGCTGGTTTCTAATATAACCCTAAAATTTTCCAGAAACTTTGGCTTGCTGGATTCTCGAAGGGCATCCAGGAGATGCATAGAAAGGCGTCTTTAGTACTCGAGGATGCTGTCAGAAACATATATACTGTTGTTGCTTTCTGTGCCGGTAACAAGGTGATGGAACTCTACAGACTGCAACTTCAACGGATACTCAGACAGAGCTTTCTCCACGGGATGGCTATTGGCTTAGCGTTTGGCTTCTCACAGTTTCTCCTCTTCGCCTGCAATGCGCTCCTCCTCTGGTTCACCGCGTTTTCAGTAAAGCGTGGATATATGAAATTGTCAACTGCTTTAACCGAGTACATGGTTTTCTCCTTTGCTACATTTGCCCTTGTCGAGCCATTCGGATTAGCACCTTACATTCTTAAGCGCCGTAGATCTCTCGCTTCAGTATTTGAAATCATAGATCGAGTGCCTACAATCGAACCTGATGATACCTCTGCTCTTAGCCCGCCTAACGTCTATGGAAGCATTGAACTGAAAAACATCGACTTCTGCTACCCAACTCGCCCGGAAGTGTTGGTACTAAGCAACTTCAGTCTCAAAGTCAGCGGGGGACAAACACTAGCTGTGGTTGGTGTTTCTGGTTCTGGAAAGAGCACAATAATATCACTGATCGAGAGATACTACGATCCAGTCGCCGGCCAGGTCTTATTAGACGGGCGAGACTTGAAGTCATATAACTTGAGATGGCTAAGAAGCCACATGGGCCTCATTCAACAGGAGCCAATAATCTTTTCCACGACAATCAGAGAAAACATCATATACGCAAGGCATAACGCGAGTGAAGCTGAGATGAAGGAAGCAGCAAGAATTGCAAATGCTCACCATTTCATCAGCAGCTTAGCCCACGGTTACGACACGCATATCGGGATGAGAGGTGTTGAACTCACACAAGGACAGAAGCAGAGAATAGCCATAGCTCGTGTAGTGCTGAAGAATGCTCCAATACTGTTGATTGATGAAGCGAGTTCGTCTATTGAATCCGAGTCAAGCCGTGTTGTGCAGGAAGCTCTTGATACGTTGATCATGGGGAACAAAACAACGATTCTGATAGCGCATAGAGCAGCGATGATGAGACATGTGGACAACATTGTGGTTCTCAATGGAGGCAAAATAGTTGAACAAGGCACGCATGACACCTTAGCGAGTAAGAACGGATTGTATGTGCGTTTAATGCAGCCACATTATGGCAAGGGTCTACGCCAACATCGACTGATCTAGAGAGATTGAACACATTCCACTTCATCAAAGATTAGCTCAGTCACGTAACAACCATCACGTGATGCCACGGGATAATGTGTTATTGGATGCGATTACGGAACATAACTTGCAATCTGATCAAGGCTTTGACACCAAATGAGTAGAAGTTGTAAAACCACGGTTAGTTTCTGTAAGGAAAGTAGGAGCTTGTAGACGTAGATTCCCTTATTCTTTCAGGAGACGAAGCAATGAAGTAGGACTGTGTTTATTCATTTGCTGGGTCTCTTAAGGTATATCATTTTGTTTATTGAAACTGAAGATTAGAGGCAGTTTATTTGCTGATCTGTGTTTTTTTGGTAGTGATTTAGGTGGAGAATGTGTAATGGTAAGGCGTCTGGTTTGTAAATACATCGTATCCACTTTATTTGGCAGTTCTTTTAAATGCAAGTTTGATTTAAACTTCATCTCTTATTTATTAACCATAACATCATTGGAGTTGTAGAGAGTAAGACAATATCAAATGATATCGACATCCAATGTTGTAACCCACAGAGAGAATATAGGTAACAGAAGATGATTATTGTGTGTCGTCAAAATCTGAAGAAAACTAGATGATCAATGTTCATTGCCTTGGTTTTTGTCGGTTCGATAAAGAGTCTTCTCCATTCATTAACATGTGGATAATGAAGGAACCAGACAAACTTATGTGGTGACAGATAAGTTTAAATCCACCCAGTAAACTAACCTTTTAGAGAAGAGATTTAATTTGTATACCGTCTGCATTTTGAAAGTTTATAAGAGTGTTTTGTGATAAGAATATTGAAAAGCCAAACTAAAACAAAAAACCTTGAACTCAACAATGAACTGCAACAAGAATGTATTGTAAGAAAAAGTTTTTGCTCAAATACTACAGTTCCTCAGATGATGGTATCTTCTTAAAGCAAAACTGAGACTCTACCAAGAGGCAAAACCACAAGTCTGTTTCATAATTGCAGAGGTAGATTAACTTAGATGATACCAATCTTGTTAGCAACATCTAAAGCATCATAATCAGGTGTAAGCCTAACGTAAGCCTTCTTCGTTCCATCAGGCCTAAACAGCAAAACACCAAACATCATTGTGTCAAATATAAACACAACCAAACTCATAAGCCAAAAAGAGAAAAAAACTCTATTAACTTACCTGATGAGAGTGTTGACCTTCTTGGTCTGGATGTCATACATCTTCTTAACAGCATCCTTGATCTTCTTCTTGTCAGCACGAATGTCAACAATGAAGACAAGAGTGTTGTTGTCTTCAATCTTCTTCATTGCAGACTCAGTGGTGAGTGGGTACTTGAGGATACCGTAATGGTCCAACTTATTCCTTGGAGTAGCACTGATCCTTGGGTACTTGGGATCTCTAGCCTTGGTCAAAGTCTTTGGCCTGTGGAAGGTAACCTTAGTCCTAATCTTCTTGTCCTTCTTCTTAAAAGCTTGGCCAGACTTCACTGCCTTTGCAGCTTTCAAGGCCTTGGCCTTAGGGTCAGCCTTCTTCGTGGTATCAACTAAAATAACAACAACACCACAAAAGAGCTTTAACAACTTTGACAACATAACTGCTTATCCTTCAAACTTAAGATAATTGTAACTTACTATTACAGAACATTAAGCCAAGGCTGGTTATTAATGTTTGTGTTGTTTAGCACAGGATTTGTAAGAGACCCAAGTGAATATTCAACAAGACGAACACATGTAACATGATTCTCAACGTAAAGACCGTACCTTTAGCCGGAGACATTGCTCTGTAACTATTCCTTCCCACTTCAAAATCTGTTAGAAACAATGAAAATGAAATGTAAGAAAGCCAAAGGACGAAGCTTTAACGTAATGAAGTAATCGAAAGAGGCAGTGAAGAAGGAGAAGACGGACGAACCTGGTGAGGTGAAGCAGCTGAAACCGTAGGTCACTTTTGCAGCGGCAGACACTTTTATTAGTGGGAGTGGTGAGGATGATGATAAAGAGAGCGAAACCCTAGGTTTATTGGGCTTTTAATGTTATAGTGGGACTTGGTGAAAAGCCCAAATAAAATTTACCCGCCATTTTCAGTTGGGTTTGATTTTGTTTCGGTTGAGCTAGGCTAGTTTCTTCTATTTTGGTTATACAATAATTTGATTTAAAAGTTTTTCTTAATGCTGATTAGTTTGCAATTACATACTATGCAAACATTCTAAAAGACATTCTACAACTGGAAATTCTACATATTTTATGATGATTCATTCTTGATTGTATCACCCTAAACCACCTTATAAGATCTTTGTATTATGGTCTCAAATGTAGGTTTTTTTTTTGCTAAACAATGTAGGTAGAGGGTTACAAATGCAAATGCACCCACTCTTTAAAAAAATATTATTTTGTAGAAATTTATTTAAATTGCTAGAACTTTAACCAAAACATAGTTGTGCTCCCACTGGAAATTTTATTATGCTCCCTTAATTATAACATCTATGATATTGTCCTTTTTTTATTGTTGTATGTACTAAAATGTGCCCCCCTAATAATATATTATGGATTCACACCTCACGGTACTTCATACACTATGCCAAAAATATCTTGTAAGTTTTCTCTCTTTTAATCTGCATAATTTGTCTTTTTTTCAAAACTAAAACTTCTTAATGTAAAAGCATTCATGAATCCTTAGTAAAACCGTTAGACTAAGTGGGTTGTCACTTGATTTAGAAGTATGTTCTACATGTTCTATAATCTAATAAAATTTTAAATTTGATATATTTTTATGAATTTTATGCATGCAGATTCTAAAATATCTAAAAAGAAGTTTATATTTTGTTATTAATTATTAATTTATTTATGAAAGTATATTTCATTTTATTTTATATTATATTAAATTAGTGGATTCTAATGAAGCATTTTAAATCTTACTTGAATAAAATTAGATTTTAAAATATGAGATGCATGATATAAAAATATAAATTTTGAAAGATAGTTTAGAATCACTGATTGAAACAAGCTTCAAATAGCAGGAAAAAAAAATCAGGCACATGGCAGAGATTTGACAGCACATTATCAGAACTGAAAAATCTCTATAGTTAAGTCCTAAAATTTAAGTTGAAATAATATGCATATATGAGTAAAAACATTTACTTATCTTGAGTTGGTAAATTTGGTCTTGCTGTGGTTCTTGATTCAGATATAGCGGCGAAAATGACATATGTTGTCGCAATACAACATATATGTACACGACAAACTTGCATGTTTGCAGTAACGAGTAACCATTCAAAGGGAAGCAAGCAAGCAACATCATCCAATGGAATAGAGCTTGTCCCATCTCTTGTTGAATGAACTGAACGACCATATAACTTGGTTGGGCCACTTCTTCTGAGATACTCACAAGCTGTTGTTGAGGTTGCACAAAAGGATCTCGAAATGATCTGAACTGGATGCAAAAGGAGCTTTAGAGATAACTTGAAATGTTTCAATGTGAAGACTAAAAGAACACACCTTGGTTTCTTCGTGCTCTGTGCCTCTGTGAACCAATGAAGTGATCCATCTATAAACACAGGAGTTGGGAACTCCAATAATCTGACAAGGAGCAGATACATAGCTCCAAGAGTTGGTGCTAAGTCGAAAACATAGCACGTAGTAGCGATTTCTAGACCTATTTCGAGTCGTAGAATCAAACTGGCTTGTGTGTCCCTATGAATTCTTCTTTACCGAATCCAGGCTTGAAGTAACCTAGTCATAATACGATAATGAGTTGTTGTTGATGATGATGATGAACCAAACACTAGTGTTCTTAGAGAACTTGTCTTAAAACACCATGAGAATATCTTGATGACCAAACACAAGTGTTCCATATATTTTTTTCTTTCAAATTGTAAATTTGTAACTGTCGTCAACACAAAGAGGATGTGATTCACTGAATCATGCCTAATTAATCAATAGTGCATGTAGCAACTAGTACTTATCATTAGTTAAAAACTAGCATCTATCCAAAAAGCAATATAGTAATAACTAGGCATGTGCGTTGGGTACCCGTTGGCATTCAGATCGGGTTTTTAGGATTTCGGTTTTATTTTATAACACCTCCTAGTTTCCATTTTAATAAATTTGCAAGTACTGGTCGGATTCGGATATAACACATCGGTTTTGGGTCGGTTTTGTATCACATCCTAAAACCCATATCTCGTCCGGATTCGGGTTATCTCGGATCAGTTCGGATATACCCGAAGTAAAATCTAAAATTTAAAAGCAAAACATAAGAAATATATACTTATTTATATATAATTTGAGTATTTAAGGTACTTATTTAAATTTTAAATACTAATTGTTAGATATCATATCAAAATAAATATGAAATTTAATATTTGAAGTATATATTTATTTTTTTATATATTTATATTGTATATTAATTTGGATATTCTGATCGGTTTCTTCGGATATTTTTTTCGGATTTTTTGGTTTTTTGGGTTTTTCATATTACCCATTTGGGTTCGGTTAAAAACAATTCGAGTTCGGATATGTTTTGTAACATCTTACAAGATCCATTCGGATATTTTTTATATTTTCGACCGGATACAGATCGTTTTTTTTTGTCTGAGTTCGGTTCGGATTACGGATTTTATGCCCATGCCTAGTAATAACTATCCCAAAAAGAAAAGCAATGTAGACCCAAACAAGAAATAAATCCTGAAAATGTCAATACTATAAAATTTGAAATTTTAATAAGATATAATTGCAATCTACTAATCTTAATGTGTGATCCCTAAATATGAAGGGATAATAGTTATTTGTTTTATTATAATATTTATTTTCAATATGTTTCTTTTGTGAGGTGTTTCTAATCTGTCATCTTTTTTTTGTCAGCTTATATCATGTCTTTTATTGTTTAAGTTTAACATACTATCATACTAAAAGATAATAGGGAGAATTTCATTTCTACCATAAGTTTAAGTTTGATACCACTTTGCAAATTTACCTTTAATGAATTATATTTTCAAAAATACTTTAATTTTTTGATGAAAATAGCTTTCATTAAGTGGGGGTTATTGATTCATGTATTTTAATGGATTTGGAAATCCAAACTAAATCAAATGTTATTGGTTCTATAATTTTAAAATCTATATCGAAATCATGTATTATTGGTTTCATGATTTATAAATTTTAATTTAAATCATGTGTTATTCAATCCTCCGGATTTACTAATGGATTTGATTTTATATTGAATTCTAATGGATTTGAATGGTTTTCTTTATTAAAAATACAAATTTCAAATCCGAGAGAAAACCTCTGGATTTGTAAATACTAATTAAAATTCATATAGTTATATTTGAAAATCAATATATTTTACATTGATTTGTAAATATTATATAATTTTCAAAATATATTAAAGTACATAAACCAATAACGCCTCCTAAATTTTATAAATATTTATAAAAATATTAGAAACACAACCTCACTCTTTTAATAACAAACTATAAACAATATTCACTAAAGTAAAAACCCAAATGTTAATATATTTTTGATAATGTGTATTTTTGCAAAATAATACTTAACTTATGCTATTTTCTGACAATTTCTCAAGATAATATGTAATCTATACTTTAACCCTTGTAATAAACAAGCCAGATTTGTATTGAAACTAGTATCCAGTATAATTAAGTGATTAAATTAATTACGTATACTTAAACATAAACAAATACCGGCCAGCCTAAGAAGCATTAATTGTTGTAAGATAACATATTATACATATTTTTTCTATTTGCATTGGATTTGTAGATATTGTAATTTTTAAAAAAGAAAAAGTTGTGTTGCCGAGAGAATAAAGTGACGTACGTAATTTTCTTTGCATGAATAATTAAGGCGGCCCCATGCAAATATTATTGGACGGTTTATAAAAAACAAATTATTATTAAATAGATTTCTTGGTAAACCGACCCATCTTTGACGTCGATTCCGTTTCGTGTCTTCTCTTCTCTTCAAAACAAAAATTTGAAGAGTGATTGTGACCCAAAGAGAGAGAGAGAGAGAGAGAAACGTTTTTCATCTTCATTCAATCAATCTTTTTTAACCTCTCTCTGTATTCAAATTCATCTGCTCTGTTTTCTCGTTTAGAAAAAGTCAGAGAATCCAATTGTGTTATCCTTCTCTCAAAAAAAGTTTCTTTTCGCAGATGGGATCTGCTACCAATCTTTAAAGATCTTTACTTCCATTAAAAGAGGTTAGATTGCTTTCCCGATTTGATTTACCTCTCTGTTGTTGAGTTTCCTTTTATAGATTTGTCTCTTTCTACAGAAAGCAATCGTCTTTCTTTATCGTTGCTTCATTTCAATTGATGGGTATGTGTTGATTTTCGAAAAAGTTGCAACCTTTGTGGTGTTGTGGGCGTCGGAAGAGATGGACTCTAAGGGGATTAGATCCTCTGTTTTTGCCAAAACGATGCGTTTCAATGGGATATCTCAACCTCTGTGTCAAGGAAAGTTGAGAGCTTTTGATTCTGGTTTCAAGGTGGTTCCAACGAAGGAGCTTTGTCGTGTTTATCTACAAAAAACAGAGTTGTTAGCGTCCAAGGGTGTCATTGATGCACGAGCTAAGCCTCCTCAGTATCAGAGACATGGTGAGTCGGCAAAGAAGAGAAGATTTGGTGGGAGATTTGATCAACAAAACTTGAAGTTGAAGTCGTCGAAGCTGAGATATCAGACAAATGCTGAGAAGAAAGAGAGTTCTCCGAGACGTTTCTCTCCTCTTGGTTTTGGTGGTGACTCTCAGTTGCGAGATAGGGGAAGGAAAGGGCAATACATTATCACCCCTGAGAAGAAATCAAATGAAACTACTACATTGGTTCAGAAGAAAGATGGAGCTGTGAGAGAAGTTGGTTCTAAGTTGATTGTTAGTACCTCTAGGGACTCAGTGTTGAGTTTGGAGAGAAACAGATTTGCAGAAGATGTCAAGTTCAGACATGTATCTTCTTCTTCAGGTTCCATTAGCAAGGTAACATATTGTCCAATGATTTGGCTATACTTTCCTTTTACATTTTCTTGTGATGATTGTGGTATGCTAATGATTCTATCAGAGTGCACTGTGACTGTTGTGTGATATAAGATAGTGAACTCTTGATTGAAACTCCAGGATGAAAGTGAGGATTCATCAGACTGCTCCAATGCATCTCTTGGATGTCAGACGGAAGAAGCTAATCAACCTAGTCCTGTTTCTGTTCTTGAGCCAATGTTTAGCGACGATGTGTTAGAGGAAGACAGTGAAGAACTTCCTTATCTAGATTTACATGGTAAGAACAAAGTAGCTTTTATGACTTCTTTTTGGCTGTAACTGTATGAACTGTAACTAAAACCTTCTAATGGCACAAGGTCTAGAGAAACAGCTTGACTCCCTGAAATCTGAATCTGATAGTTATTCAGAAGGGAGTGGGATGGAGGTATCAAGCGATGAGGAATCTGAGATTGTTTCTGAAACCGAAGAAAGCAAGGAGAGTGAACCAATGAGGCTCTTGGATAGCCAAGAGATCAGGGAGTCTTCTTACATTGATGATATATTGGCTGAAGTTTCACTTATGGACAAGAGTTGGGTTACTGACAAACTGGATTCAGTTCTTACCTTCAAGGTCTTCGAGAAGATGGAGAAGAAGTATTACACTGAGACATCTTGGAAGAGATCTGAAAGAAGGATTTTGTTTGACAGAGTCAATTCAGGTCTGGTAGAGATTCTAGAATCTTTTGCAGCTACACCAACGTGGAAGAAACCTGTCTCAAGGAGACTTGGAACCGGGCTAAGCACTTATGGACTGAAACAAGAACTCTGTAAAGTACTTGCCAGGCAAGAGAATCTAGCCAAGAAAGAATCATTCAACAAAGTGCCATTGATAGATCTTGATGAGTGGTTAGCATTTGAAGATGATGATGAGTCAGTGGTTTGCGAGTTAGAAAGTATGATAGTGGATGAGTTGTTGTTTGAGGTTGTCAGCTTCATCATGTAGAGTACAAAGTGATTCTTTTCATTCTTTTTCTCTGTATTTTGATTGAGAATAGTTAGAGAGTAGTTGTTGCATCATCAAAGGGAGATGTACAACGTTTAAGAAAGTTGTGCATACAATTTGTTTTTGTTGTCAGGTCTAGGATTGGTCTCTTAGCATGTCAGTCACATTGCTATAAAAGTTAATGTGGCTGTGTACACATTTGTCAAACTGTTTCCATTGTGTGAATGAAACAAGATTTTGATTGAAACATCTTTAATACAAACAAAGGATAAAAAGGCCATAAGCAGAAGCTAGTGAGCAAGAACATATACAAAAGGAATCTCTCAATACTTTCTCTTCAAGCTTTGTAGGTGAGGTATACACTGAAATGGAGGATGGTGTCTTGACCATCAGTGATATGCTGGTTGTTCTGGTTATGCAGAGTTTCCACTATAGCATACCCTTTAGCATGCTCAAACTTCCCTGTCCCGCCAATAACCGCTATCTGAGAGGCATGGGAGGCTGTCCTGTGAACTCCAAAGAAGCTAATGGCATCGTCTAAAGTGTCATGATGGTCATGCTCTCCATGTAGCAATACAGTCAGAGAAAGAGTCTGGCTTGTGCCATCCAAGGAACTGGCTAGGTAAAAGCCTTGAGCCTTCCCTATAACTGCTGAGCCGAGCTCGTGGCTTTCAGTAAGCTCATCGTCTACAACAGTTATGGTTCCAAACATGAGATGCTGGAGTGCAGCACCTGGAGGGAGGTTTCCTGCGGTGACAAAGGGGAGGCTGTTGGTGCTGAGTGCATCGTTGGAGTTGCCGTTAGTGTTTTGAATCACGGTGGTGGTTTGAGCGCCGCCAAGTCCGGTGAGAAGTGGAGCTGTGTTTGGGTTAATGACACTGTTGATGTTGTTTGAGTTCACCAGTGGGACTCCGTTATCTACAGGGAAGATGCTATTGCTTGCCTTTGAGAATGGTATACCGTTCACTTCGGTTTGGGCTACTATTCCAGTGACCACACGAGCTGATGGGTGTGACCCGCCTAGCACGTCATGCATAAAGAACTCTAGTAACGGTTCGTGTTCACCCCCTGCTGGGCCAGCAGGGACAGTAGTTGCTGGTGCAGGTTCTTCCTCAGCTTCGGCTGGAGCCACGGTGGGGAGTTGGCCTGTAGGGACCAACTGAGACTGAGGTTGGATCTCATCAAGAAGTCTAGCGGAGTTGATAGATGCTAGGAGATTGGAGGCTATGAGGAAGAGAATGATTGTTATGTGGATAGCTTTGGCCATTTTAGTTCTTAGTTTGGATTCTGAAGTTGTGTTTTGTGTTTGTGTGTTGTGTGTTGATGTTTACTGAGATATGGATTAATGGGTTTATATAAAGAAGCATTGGAGAATTTGGTATGTGTGATTGACAATGGAGTTATTAGAGTGGAGTTGTTGGTGTGCTGTAATTGAGTTTGAGAGTCAACTAAACCTCTATTTTAGTATTTGAATTAGCTAATATTTGTTCCTAAATGATTCTTCTCTTTTTTTGCCAAACTAAATTTTATATCATTACACTGTAAAATTGAAAGTAATTACATCTATTCTATTTTGCTAAATGGTAATCTAACTTTGAAATCCAAATTAAAATTTAATATAATTTAAATATAAAATAATTTTAAAATATGATTTTCATGTATATGTTAGCATGTATACTATAAAATATTGTGTTTGTAATAGTTATATAAAAATTTAAATATATGACTAATGTTACTAATTATGTAAAACAAATATTTATGTACAACTGCGCGGGTCAAATTCTAGTATTCTTTTAAGAAAGATAAGTATGACATAGACCACATATCAGGAGATTGTATGTACTTTCTATCAAGAACATTTGCACATTGGTTGTCTGATCTTTTTGTATAGAAACAGAGGTGAACATCAGTGACCAAAGACTACTTTGTAGCTCTCATAACAACTTAAGTAACTTCTGTAAATAATTAATGGATCTATAAGTCCTTTATATCACATTAATGAATGCATAGTAACAATGAATTTTACTTGAGATTTTGCAACTCCCATTTTGGCTGAGTAGTAGTGAAAAAACATTTATTATGTTCTAAACTTGTAATAGAACATCATTGTTTAACCAAATCTAATATCCATAACTCTAAACTAAAGTAACAAATATCATTTTACAACAAAGACACACTAAGAGAAAACATAGAGATTAAAAAAAAAAAAAACAGAACTGGACTATTGTTTTCAATCGTTTGTGATATTGATAAATAGCGCTGCGACCTACTCTTTCGATTGAAAAGCATCATTTTCACGTTTAAGCTCAGATTCAAACCCTCCATGTCCATCAGAAGCTCTCTTGTCCAACCAACCAATGATGTCAGCAAAAACAATCTCAATGTTCTCTGGTGTCTCACCATAGAGTAAACCATGCCACATCCCGGAATACAACTTGAAAGTCTTGTCCGAACTCGACGCAACCTCATAAAGTTCTCTACTCACTGCTTTGTCCGTGACTTTATCATCTTCTCCATGCAACACCATGAACGGCAATGAAACCTATAACCATTACAAGATATTGATCATAAGCATCAATGTCCTAACTATATAAGCACTGCTTAGAGCATCCACGTTTATACATTTTCACAAATACTTATATTAATATTTGATATAAATATAGAATTTTATTAATATTGTAATTAGTAAATCTCTTGAAACTTGATAAACACATACTAAAGTTTCTCAAACATATACCTCATTAAGTCTCTTCTCAAGATCGGTGCTAACCCTCAAGAGCTCATAAGCAGTCTTCAAACGTGGACGTCCTTTGTAGCAGTAAGGGTTTTCTCTAACCTTCAATCATGTCACATTACTAGTTAATTAACTATATAATAATAGGTCATTACCATGTGCTTAGAAAGTGAAACGAACCTGCTTCCTTATCTCTGGCTGCTTAAAAGCAGTGTCAATAATATCTTGGCCAGGGATAATTTTCCACGTGGGTATAACTCCGCTTAGTTTCGACAATACAGATATAACCAAAGGGTTTGGTTTCATTTCTTCTGCAATCTGTGACATATACAATAAACAAACGAAGATTAGTGATACTATCTATTAGTAATATTATCATCCAAACACTTTAAATAATTTGTATGTGTAGATTACATCATAATATATACTTTCCACGTAATGCGTAGCTGGTTACATCGATTGCAAGTTGAGTATACACTATAAAATATTAGTTTATTTGCATGATTACTTCTGAAACTTAGTGGGTGCACTTAATTAACAAGATATTCGACTAAGCTTCATATATATTTAGATATATTATTTGTTTTCTCATTATTGTAATTATGTTTAAGAGATTGTATTTCACACACTTGTCAAACTAGTATTAGATTAAAATTAGCAATTTATTTAGCATATTTCACATCATCATGTCCTCTCTAAAAAATGACAACCATGATTTTGGCTTTGCGTATATGCCCATTGCCATTGGATGTGGTGGGCAAAAATATGACCACACCAAAATAATAAAATATTAGAAATACTGTATGTAGTAAAATAATGCAAATTGCAATTTAATTATATCTTTCTTTTCCTCATATATACATTTCAATTTCCCTAATAATCAATCTCTAAGAGGCTGGTTAATGCTCCTTTGCTCTGCTATCAATATATTTTCAGATATAGATTACAAGTTTTTGTAGAATATATAAAATATACCTATTTGAGGCTTCCTATTTTTTTTATACAAATTTTCTTAGAAATGCAAAATTCTTGTCAATAACCTAAAAAGATAGAATGAATGTTACCTTACACATTGGGGCAACCAAGACGGCCCCATCCCAAAACTCAGGCTTCTTCCTGTGTAACAACAACAACACTGCCCCACCCATTGATTCTCCTAGCAAGAACTTCATCTTCCCTTTGTTCTCTTCTCTCTCTAATCATTCCCAAACCACAAACAAAAAAAAAATCATTTTCTGACAAAGTGATACGACTTAAAGTTACGTGTTACTTTCTTTCGTCCAATAACATCAACTCAAAAAGTTTTTCTGTTCATAACAATTATTGAGCAATTAATTCACATTTTTGTATCTACATTACACAAAAAAAAAACTCGTGAATGGTAAAGAAAGATAAGTCAATATTACACGTTTAGCACTATAAAGGTCAACATTACCGCAAATCGATGTGTAGTGGGCAGAAACGTCATCAACGAGATGGTCAAAGTTTGGAACATAAGCGCCAAGCCCATCAGACTTGCCATGTCCTTCATAATCCATCCCATACACTCCAAAACCTGCCTTCACAAGCCTCCTCGCAGTACCTAATCCAATCATATTCATCACAATAAACATTAAATAATCAAATGAAAACATGTAAACATATACATAGAAAGTTATTAAGATCTCAACTGTTCATGGTGATGCTGCACTCCATTGCATATCCATGGCAGATGAAGATTAAAGCCTTTGGCTCTTGATTTGCTGGTAACCACTTGCACGTGAATAGCTTCATTCCTCGAGTGTTCTTGATGAAACTCTACATGTTATAATCAATCATCATTCAAAACCCACGTTACATATTCATTTCATTATTGACTAGCTTAACACATACCTCTTCATACATGACATTATCTGTTTCACTTGCCTACATGCATAAAGAAAAACAACACAAGAACAATGAATTAATACATTTTCAGATGTGGTCTGAAGATATACAGAGCAGAGAGTATACCATTTTCAAGAAGAGGTTGAAAGAAGTCTCTAACTTTCTCTGTGTGTTTAAGTTTTGTTGGGAGACAAAGGAGTTATAAATGATAAGAGATATGAAAATTGCTGAACGGCTCTGTTTATATTGGGCAGTTTTAGAAGAAAAGAATGGTACAAGATGCGACGTCGTTTTTGCTTTGATGTTGACGAAATAACGGATGCCTTTCCTCTCTACGCACTCCAACACGTTTATTTGCTTCTTGAAAATTAAAAAAAAATCTTTGAATGATTGATTCCCTGTAAAGTGGCAACTTTTCAAGTATGGCGACGTTCGGAAACACCCCCCTAAACTTTTAAAACAACGATTTTACCCCTCAATTTCTTTACAATCTATTAAATGTTTCTATTAGTCTTCAAATTATACAGAACTTCCACGCCTCAAAATTCCTTCATTTTTGGGGTAGAGATTAAACTTAAAATCTAAAAAAAAAATTGTCACAAAATATAATTTAAAAAAAGGAACAGAATAAATTTTATTAAAAGGTGTAATCTTTACAGTGTCATTGGTCATATTTGATCACCTTCTTTTATCTTACAAATAATGTTATACTTGTTATTTCTGTACTATAAAATTCTAAACGGAAGATCATAACAAAGTCAACCATCAAATGTGAGAGATCTACATTTCCTGAACAAAAAGAAAAAAGAAAGTGAGATCTACAGTAGCGCATGAGATTACGGAATCTAAAGCATATAAAACTTATAAAACGTCAATCCTACATTTTCTATTATACATATCAGAAAATTTTCATTATAAATAAGCTTAGAAATCAAAGTTCTGCTCCGTTGAATTTTTTTAGAAAAGATATGTCTTTGTAAGTTTTAAAAGTATTATTAAATAAATTTAACAACTTTAAGTAGTTACACTCCGTTGATGAACCACTACGATGATAGAAGTTTAACACTATTCAAATGTCTCAAAGTGACGCCGATAAATATAAAATTTTATCTTTTTTGATTGATCAGCATATCAACATGTCATATTATTGGCAATAAAGAAATATATGCAGCCAGCCTTTGAGGAACAAGTCGTTCGGGTTAAGCTATGAACTGTGAAATAAAATAAAATAAATTATCACAAATTTGTGGTCGGTTTTCCATTTAGGGACTCTCAAACCGTTAAACATGCCTACTTTTTAGTAGAACATGTGTTAACTATATAAAACAATGTTTCAATTGAAGAAAATTCTCAAACCATATATAATTTTGATTAATATACTGCATGTTGAGTTTCAGAATCAAATGTATTTGCATTTATTAATAAGGTAACTTAGATTTGTAATGGAAAATGACCTCCGAACAAATCTAAACTATTAAAACTAAAGTACATTTAGTACTTAACCCTTACATTTCCTAAATAATTATCATTGAATACCACTGATATTATTTCTGCATCCAAACACTAATTCTTAATAAAAAAAATAAATCTGGACTAAACCCATTAACAATCTTTGTCATTAGAATTGAATACTTCATAAAAAAAATGAATATATATTATTCAAAAATTTATAATAAAAACAAAATTATAATATATATAGCATTAAATTAGTTTTATTTTTATTCATATTCATATAAGCTACCAACTATATTTGAACTATAAAAAAGATAATAATGTTAATAATTTTTTATTATAATTTGAACTTATTCATTTACAATAACAAAATTATGTAACTTTCCATAAAAAATTAATGACTAAAATACATACTAATATTTATTATAAATGGTTATATATATAAACAAATACAATGTATTATCATTTGTAAGATATGTATCTAATAAGAATAACTAATGTAATTTATAAATTTAAAAAAATTTAATCACCATATAATACATATATACAATTAGGTCTAGGACGGATCAAATATCTAGGGTATTTTAGGATATACGGATTCGGATATGCATTTGTCGGATTCGTAAAATTGTTATTCGGATTCGGGTATTTGGGATTAGAATATTCATACTAAAATCCAAATACACGCAAACATCCGAACATGTTTTTTTAATTTAAAATAAATTAAAAACTAACTATTAACCATCTATTTAGTCTATTTTAAATTATTATTTAAAAAGTTTAAGAATCATTAAAATTTAATAAAATTAAAATTTTAGTTATTTTTATATAAAAATATATATAATAAACATAGATAACTATAATTAAATTTTAAATATTTAATATCTGGATCTGAATATCCAGACTTAAAATTTTGCTATCCGAATTTATAATTGGACGTAAAATTATTATCATGATCCATGAATATCTGTTTTTAGAAGAGGATAAGATTCTGAATCGGGTAACGGATATTGAATATTAAGTTCAATTCATATATACAATTATATCAAACAAATTGCTTAAAATATTAGATATTCACAAAAATAACATCCGCGCGGACGCGTGGATCAAAATCTAGTGTATCATTATGAGGTTTAACGGAATTGTTCCGGGAATGAACTCATGTGTTTAATAAAAGTATTTTGATATATTAGTCTAGATTGCATTTCTTCAGATTTTTTTTTTTGTCATACATGTAGTCGTTGTTCATGATTAGTCGTAGAGAGCTAGAGAGATTTAGAAATGTCGAAAAATAGATTTTTATATTAAAAAAAAATATTTTCTAGCATTAAATAAAATTTGTAAACCATGTATACTTTTTATTTCTTCAAATCTTAAGAATGTGGACCAAGGACACATGTGCTCCTATAACAAACGATGGAAAGAGCCAAAAGGACTCGAGTGACTCCCGAAACAAGGGAAGCCGCTTGCTTTAGAGCGGTTGTAATGAATGTTTCAGCGTTGGTGCTTGACCGGTTTAGTTAGCCTTTTGACCAACTAGCTTTAAATCTTAATTGTGTTAGAAAAAAAGCTTTAAATCTTAATTTAGAAATGATGGGATATGCATGTAGTCTATCTTTTGTCTTTGTGTAAACTTGTCGACAAAATGTATATATCATCCTATTATTAGAAGTAATTCAGTAATTGTCATTACCCTAATCATAATTACACTTTTCCATCACATTATTAATTACGATAACGTCTTCAACTAAAACTTCTATTTCAAGTTTATTATTTTCATTCAATCTGATTCTGAATGTCAATAAAGACTTTCTAATAGAAACCCATGCCAACCGTGTATTCTAAACTAACCACCCAAAAAATATATAGTGAGAATTCTAATTATACATCAAATTTGACACAAATTTTCAAATTTATGATAATCACTTTCATAATACTTTAAGTTTGTGATAAAAGGATAAACTAATATTTAAAATTATTTATAGATTTTTATAAATATGTTTTGTCTTCTTCTTTTTTTCATTTTTTACAATTGATTTATGAAAGATGAAATAAAAATATAAAGAAAGAAACATGCACATAAGCCTCCTATATTAAAATCTCATGTTGTCTTCAAATTATAGAGAAAACATCCATTAAAATTTTCAACTTTCAAGTTAAATCCAAAAAAAATTCAATTCGTGTTTCAATAAAAAATCCTTATTTTTAAATATTGCATATTTTGATTCTTATATTTTGCTGACTTGACAATATAAGAAATCGGAGAGTCAATAGTTAAACTCGAATAACGGTCATTATACCTAATACGACGGTGTTTTAAAATCATTTTGTTTAAAGAAATCTCAAATTGATTTCTTAATCTCCATTTCGATTTTATTTTCCCAAATAAATTTCAGAGATAGTTTCCTATGAAAACAATCTTCTATTACCTTTAAAATTGATATGGGGAAGATGATATTGAATTGGAAATTAAGTTTTCGAGTGAAGAAAATGAAATTGATTTGTTTTTTTTCTTAAATTCAATGATTTTTAAAACATCGTAGTATAACCAATGTTATTCGAATTTAGCAATTGACTATTACAATTTCTTTAATAGCTAAGTCAACAAAATTTGAAAGTTAAAACGACTAAAATTTAAAAGTTTAATCATTTTTTTTTCTCAAACACTAGTTCTAGTTTGTTTACTTTATTTTGAAAGTTAAGAGTTTTAATGGATGTTTTCTCTCAAATTGTATAATCATGTTCATTGTACATTTGAACTCACAATCAACATATATGGCCAACCGAGATCGTATACGGGAGGGAGTATCATCGCCTAAGGCCAATTATATGGGAAATCTATTTTTCAAAGTTCTTTAAATATCTTTTATGAAATTTTAAATATGTATATTTTAAAGTAAATCTTATATTATATATTTTGTATAATTAGTTTCATAATTAAAAAAAATCAAATAAAATAAATGTTGACAATTAGTTTCATAATTAAAAAAAATCAAATAAAATAAATGTTGACAAAATTTATACCAACTTTTTTGGAAAAAAGTTTTGTTGTTAAATTTTTTAAAAAGGTAAAAGAATTTTGTCTAAAAGCCCTAGAAAGCAGTGAGTCTATCCTGCATATAGATAGATAATGGAATCGATCAGTTGTTGTTTAGCAAATTAACCGACATACAATGTAGAAGAATATCATAGTCATAGTTTGTCTAATAGTGCTAATAATATTCTAAATTGCGCGTTCAATTCAGTTCAAAAGGAGCGATTCACATTTTAAACGTCGTATTAACATAAGTCGTAATATTATAAATGTATGAAGAAAGAAATTTCAAGTGTTTTTTTCTAATTATGATTCAGAAGCTCGGCCCATATAATAGAAAAACTGCCCCATTAATAAAGCCCACAGTGAAAGCCCAAGTAAACATAACCTAAGTTCCGATCTAAAAAGTCTAAAGCCGTCATCGTCTTCTACAACACACCGAAACAGAGCCAGAGAACTCGAAGACGCAATGGGTAAGCCAATCAATCCTTAAATTGTGAAACTTTTTCATTATTTACATTAGTTTTGTATTGTGAAATGGAACGTGAACAGCGAGGATCAAGGTTCATGAGCTAAGGGAGAAATCAAAAACGGATCTTTCGACTCAGTTGAAGGAGTTCAAGGCGGAGCTAGCTCTTCTCCGCGTCGCCAAGGTCACTGGAGGTGCTCCCAACAAGCTCTCTAAGATGTATGTCTTGTTTTTTTCACATTTTGAGTGACTAACGTGATGAACACGCAATCTCCACTCTAAAGCTTTGTTTATGATTATAGGTAGTGGAAGCATAGATCTCAAATGGGTTCTGTTTGTTTTTTTTTAGAAAGGTGGTGAGGAAGTCAATAGCTCAGGTGTTGACAGTGATCTCACAGAAGCAAAAGTCTGCTCTAAGAGAGGCCTACAAGAAGAAGAAGTTTTTGCCTCTTGATCTTCGTCCCAAGAAGACTAGAGCTATCAGGAGGAGACTCACCAAGCATCAGGTAAACTACCATGTTTGGTTCTTGTCTCGTTGTCTCTACTTACTGTGTTGTGTAATGAAACGTATGGTGTGTTACTTTGCTTTTGGACAGGCTTCGCTGAAGACAGAAAGGGAGAAGAAGAAAGAAATGTATTTTCCAATAAGAAAGTATGCGATTAAGGTGTAATTTTAGCTCTCGAGTGAGTTGGCTTTTTGTTTTATGTTCCTTGTTAAAAGACTCATCTGAATGAAAGTTTTTTATTTTGCGAACGCAGTATTGTTATTTGATTGAGCTGTGAGTTTAAGTCTTGGGGGTTAAAACTGATCATAGATTTTAAACTGGTTCTATCCACATGATTGAATATATATATATATATATCTTCATTGGATCAGTTTGTGTATGGTCAAAACTCAGATTTTGCTCGTAGTATTTTTAAAACTTGTATTTATTCTACTATGAATCCACTGAAATTTATTCCATATTGTGTTTGTTTGACATCAAAAAACATCCACTGATGATTAACTTAGGCTACGATAACAAATTTATGAGTTGGTGGCTTTCATAAGTGACTAGTGATGAGTGTCATAGTTACTAGTTAGGAAACGACTCACACGTAGAAGCTGGAATAGGTCCATTTACCCATATCTGAACCCGACCTGAAAACTAGAAAGTACTAAAATATTGAATCGGGTTTTGTACTTACCAAGTTTATATACTTGAACTCCATTGAGTATATCTGAAACTCGAATAACTATTCAAAGTCATTCTAACATATATATATATACCTATATCCTTCATTGCAGTTGGACTCGTGCAATCAATTAAGATTTATGATATTCCCAATTTGAAAATAATCCGGCAAATAACATTCAAATTAATCAAATCAAACACCACAAAAAAAATGTTTCTTCTCCATCAGTGAGAAAAAAATTCACAAGTAATTCATCTTCGGACATTTTTTGTTTGTTTGGATTAAATTATTCAAGATCAGTAATACATAGATTGTTTGAGTTTTTTTCATGATTTAAAAGTATACCTATAAATTTGTCATTTGCTTTTTAAAAAACTAAATAACTGAATGATACAGAAAACGAACATGATCCGAACTAACCAAATTACTATGTCGAAGTACTCTAAAACTGAAATACTTAATTTCATTCCGAATGGATATCTGAATATCCCACCTTTAAGCTGGAAGCAGGAAACGACATCGTATATGCTTCGCTTCCCTTCAATATACTGTGTATGTATTTTATTTTATTTTAGCGCAAAAACCTTTTATTTCCTTTAGTTTTTCACTATTCCCCCACTCGATTTAGGGTTTTGCAAAATCAAGATCCTCCTTCCTCTCTCGATTTAGAATTTCGATCTCACAATCCCTTTTGTGATGATTCCGGTTTAGCGTTTTCGATCCAGCTCTGTCACAAACGATCTCGTCACCAGGACATATGGATAACGAAGAAGAGCTCGACTTCGACGTAGACGACGACGGCATCGACATCGAACCCAACGACGCAATCGACATCCTCGACAGCCCTATCCCCGACGCCGCCACCTACTTCCCCGACGGCATCGACCTCGAGCCTTACGACGGCCTCGAATTCGAATCCGAGGAATCCGCCAAAGCCTTCTACAACTCCTACGCTCGCCGCATCGGCTTCAGCACCCGCGTCAGCTCCTCCCGCCGCTCCCGTCGTGACGGAGCCATCATACAGAGACAATTCGTCTGCGCCAAAGAAGGCTTCAGGAACATGAACGAGAAACGTACCAAAGATAGAGAGATCAAACGTCCCAGAACCATCACAAGAGTCGGATGCAAAGCTTCGTTGTCCGTTAAGATGCATGACTCTTCTGGGAAATGGGTCGTCTCTGGTTTTGTGAAAGAGCATAACCATGAGTTGGTTCCTCCTGATCAAGTCCATTGCTTGAGGTCACACAGGCAGATCTCTGGTCCTGCTAAGACTTTGATTGATACTTTGCAAGCTGCAGGGATGGGTCCGAGGAGGATAATGTCTGCGTTGATTAAAGAGTATGGTGGGATTAGTAAGGTTGGCTTTACTGAAGTTGATTGCAGGAACTATATGAGGAATAATCGGCAGAAGAGTATACAGGGAGAGATTCAGCTTCTTCTTGATTACTTGAGGCAGATGAATGCTGATAACCCCAGCTTTTTTTATGCTGTGCAGGGAAGTGAGGATCATCATCATCAGTCTGTTGGTAATGTGTTTTGGGCTGATCCTAAAGCTATACTTGATTTCACTTACTTTGGGGATACTGTTACGTTTGATACCACTTATAGGTCTAATAGGTATCGTTTGCCTTTTGCTCCTTTCACTGGTGTGAACCACCATGGACAGCCTGTTCTTTTTGGATGTGCGTTTATTATAAATGAGTCTGAGGCTTCGTTTGTGTGGCTTTTCAAGACTTGGTTAGCCGCAATGGGCACCCACTCTCCTGTCTCGATCACTACTGATCATGATGCGGTTATACGTGGAGCTGTCATGCAGGTTTTTCCAGAGGCTCGCCATAGGTTCTGCAAATGGCATATTTTCAAGAAATGTCAGGAGAAGCTGTCGCATGTCTTCCTTAGGCATCCTTCTTTTGAGTCTGATTTTCACAAGAGTGTTAATCTGACTGACTCGGTTGAGGATTTTGAGTCGTGCTGGTTTTCACTTCTTGACAAGTATGAGCTAAGAGATCATGACTGGCTACAAGCATTGTACTCTGATCGACGGCAGTGGGTTCCAGTATATCTTCGTGATACCTTTTTCGCCGAGATGTCCTCAACTCAGCGTAGTGACAGTATAAATTCGTATTTTGATGGTTATATCAACGCTTCAACCAATCTAAGCCAGTTCTTTAAGCTGTATGAAAAAGCTTTGGAGAGTCGTCTCGAGAAAGAAGTTAAAGCAGATTATGACACGATGAACTCACCTCCTGTTCTGAAGACTCCATCTCCGATGGAGAAGCAGGCGTCTGAGCTTTACACGAGGAAGTTATTTATGAGATTTCAGGAGGAACTAGTGGGAACTTTGACTTTCATGGCGTCCAAAGCTGATGATGATGGGGATCTTGGTACCTACCAGGTTGCGAAATACGGAGAGGCTCACAAGGCTTATTGCGTTAAGTTCAACATTTTGGAGATGAGAGCAAATTGCAGTTGCCAGATGTTTGAGTTCTCTGGCATCGTATGTAGACATATATTGGCAGTCTTCCGGGTTACCAATCTCCTTACACTTCCACCTTACTATATCCTAAAAAGATGGACTAGAAATGCCAAAAGCAGTGTTATATTCGATGACTATGGTTTGCATGCATATGATAATTATTTGGAGTCTCATACTGTCCGATACAACACCTTACGCCACAAAGCCTTTAATTTTGTGCAAGAAGGGGGAAAATCACTGTATACTTGTGATGTCGCTCTAGTTGCTCTGCAAGAAGCTGCCAAGACTGTGTCCTTAGAAATGAAAAATGAAGTTAGGAGAACTATGGCTAACCGGCCTGTAAATGGGAGTTCTGCAAGTGATGGAGAACAGATATGCCGCAATGAGGACTGTCAGCAAGAAGAGCCCGAGGTGAATAAAGATCAGATGCTTGTTATTTTGATAAAATGACAATCAAGATTGTTTCTATGAACATGTCTACAGTTGAAGTATCTTTTTTTCCGTAGTCAGTGTTTTGTCTCTTGGATGCATAACCATATGAGCTCCATTTTTTTTTGCAGGATGAAATGGACAAGAAGATTGTTCAGCTCAGAAACGAGCTGGAATTAGCAAACAGGAAATGTGAAGCCTACAGGACTAACCTACTTTCAGTGTTGAAAGAAATGGAAGATCAAAAGTTACAAGTGTCCATCAAAGTGCAGAACATCAAAATCAGCTTAAAAGATAATCTGTGAAACAAGCAACAAGTTATCATCATATATGATTGCTCAGCTATACTATAGCTTAGGGTGGGTTTTTGAAAAAGGGACCTGACTTTCAGTATTTCCCTGTTACAATAGGTAGGCTTTGCAATAGATTGTACTCCTTTTTTCAATGAGTAAGAAGAGCATGAAGTTTTTGATTCCCGTTGAATTGTGATGTTATGTTTCCAGCAGGTTGCACTCATTCTTTCAATTCTCATAGGCGTTGTTGTTGGTTCGTGCCATTGTGTACAATGCAAGAGAAGAGGCATAGTGAACTTTGTTCTCCGTTGCTGAGCGCAAATGCCTTGGAGCTCTTGACTATCTCAACAAGTTACACCATCAACTTTTGCTGCAATATCAGGCGAAGCTTATTATTGCACGACTTTGGAACTCTTAAGACGCAACGTACTCTCTCAGCTGTTCCGTAAGGAGTGAGCAGCTTGGGTTTAGATTCATACTTGGTGGCTCGAGCTGATTGTGATCGAGACAAGGGAGATGTTTGCAAGCAGGAAATTCTCGAGGTCTATGTTCACTAGCCTATCACGCAAGTTATGTCGCACAGTTTCTTTAGATCACAAACCAACCATGTGATATTTTTTTTGCTTTGGTGAATAAATGATGACATTAGTCGGCATAAATTACTAATAACGAGTTTATGCGACGCTCAAAGTTATTTCACGTTGAATGTTTTATACACGGAACACTTGAAGACATAGTTCAAATATTCTCTTAATTATAATAGACGATATGATGCATACAAACATATATATATATATATATATCAACGACACTAAATGATACTATTAATTAGTGGTGCTTAAATGACCTTTTGTTCGTGGAGGCGTGTATCGCCTACTCTATATATTATCATATCTGATATTGTGTGGTGCATGTATAATCAAAAGCATTATATATATAGAAAACAGCTAGATAATGATTAAATGATGTATTATGTAATTAATTTAATTTAACGTCTCCAGAATAAAGAAAGTTATTTTAGTTGTATTGTATTAAAAGTACATGATGTTATAACTTTTTTTCCGAAAAATATAGTTCACATAATAAGGTAACCAAACCAAATCGACCAAAATATAAAAATATCTAGAAACTAAAATCCAAAACACAATCCTAATGGATATCTGAAATTACTATTACAAAAATGATAATAATAATGTAGTTAGAAAATTATTTATGGCAAATTTTTCAAATATATCTTTTTTTTTAAAGTTTTTATCATAAAAATAGATTTCAAAAAAAAAAATCAAAATATTTTTTTTTATTTGAAAAAAAATATATTTTTTTTATTTTTTTAGTTTTAAATTTTACTTCTAAAATCATACCATAACTATAAATGTATATTTACAAGTTTTAGTAAAATCTATTTTAATTTTTTTTTTGAAATCTATTTTGGTGATAAAATTTTTTTTTAGATCTAGCTTAAATATTTTTCAAGTTTCTATTTATATGAAATTTTAGTTACTATTATTTTCATTTTTCTCTAAAAAACAATCTTTGTGGAATGGTTTATTAATATTTTAGGAGAAGAATTTCATATAGTAAAATTTTGATTTTCAGTATAATACAAATAAATTTTTAAACTCACAATGAATTCTTTTAAATATTATAAATCACATTTAAACTATTATTCTCTGATAGAAAAATGAATAAATATTGACTGATTCAAACAAGTGATAGTAGTATAATCCTAGAAGACAATTACATAATTTTTTCATTAGAAAAAAAACCTAAAAGACAAATATTCTGTCGTTTTCTTGAACAACTCAAACCTAACGGCACGTCTGATGAAGCCGGTGGGAGATAATTGTCTTTGATTTATTATCATTTATTATGCCTCTCCAATCACATTCACAATCTCATCTTCTTCTTCCTCCTTTTGCCTTCTTATCCTCATTTTTATTATATTATTAACATTTTAATGAATTTCCAGCTTGATTGTTTGTCAAAACCAAAACGTTGAAAACGAAATATACATAAAAAAAATACTACAAAAAAACTTTCCCATGTACACTTCTTGATGATTTTTTTACATATTGTTATTTACAGCTTTTGTCAACAAACATATTTGTTAATTACTTTGTGTCTCTCTTTCTCGATCTTCTTGATTTTATAAACCACTTTTCATGACTCTTTAATAACAACTTTTACAAGACTTTTTCTTCTCTCCAGGAAGTGTAAAATCATAGCTATTGCGCTATGTAACACATTTCACCTTTACTATAATCTTCTCCTGACATAATCTCTGTGTGTCCTAAAGATTTATTTGATTACCCATTTGCCTCTTTGTTCTTGATCTTTCTTCCAAGATTCATTTTGTCATCGTTGGCTATTATGATAAGCCTAAAGTTCTCAGCTTTATGTGCTTTAACTCTCCTCTGTTTTTCACGGGTCTCCTCTGCTTCTTCCGATACTTTCTTCATCAACTGTGGCTCGCCGGAGAATGCAACAGTCAACAACCGAACCTTCGTATCCGACAACAACCTCGGTCGGGACATCAACGTTTCCTCGGTAGGAGTCTCTGTCACAACGACCGACTCAAACTCTCTTCCTCCAGGAACAGAGTCGACTCTGTTTCAGACGGCTAGAGTATTCTCAGAAGAATCAAGTTACCGATTCACAATCGACCAACACGGGTGGTTCTTGATTCGTCTTTACTTCCTACCCTTCGCCTCATCTTCTCGAGATCTAACCTCAGCTAGATTCTCTGTTTCGTCTCAGAACTTCACTCTGTTCAGACACTACAAACCCTCAACGACCTCTGTTGTTAAAGAATACAGTTTAAACGTCTCCACAAATACTCTCTCTCTCGAGTTTCGTCCTGAAACAGGTTCATTCGCCTTCATCAACGCCTTGGAAGTCTTCAAGCTTCCAGAGAATCTCCTACCTGAAGAAGCAGGAGTCATTAGCACACAAAGCAGCAAGAAGAGTCTCAAGCTTAGTGCTCATGCGATGGAGACTGTTTCTAGGATAAACATGGGGAACTTGAGCGTCACTCGTGGTCAGGACAAGCTATGGAGGCAATGGGATGCTGACTCTACGTACATGGGAAGAGCTCATATAGGTGTCCCTGTAACGAACCTCAAAGCTGTTAACTTCAGTGCTGGTAACATAACAGAGGACATTGCACCAGTTTACGTCTATGGAACCGCAACAAGGTTGGACTCTGATAATGATCCAACCAATAACGCCAATCTAACTTGGACGTTCAACATTGAGCCTGGTTTTGATTACTTTCTACGGTTCCACTTCTGTAACATCATAGTGGACCCTTTTGGGATTGAGCGTCAGATAAGCTTTGACATATATGTGAACTCAGAGAGAGTTGAGTCCATTGATATGTCAGCAGAGGTTGCAAATGAAACCTTTGGAGCTCCTTCTTTCGTTGATGCAGTGATGAGGAAGGCGCATAAAGGGTCCTTGAATCTGTCTATTGGTGGAGTTCAGAATGTTTACCCTGTGTCTTTCATTAACGGATTTGAGATTATGAAGCTAAGCAATGACAAGAGGAGTCTTGATGCTTCTGATGCTGTGTTTCCGGACAGTTCTTCGCGTAACAAGAGTTTGAAACCGAGTACTGGATTGATAGCTGGAGTATCTGCAGCTCTGTGTGTTGCTCTAGTGTTTGGTGTGGTTATACTTTCTCTGTGCATAAGGAGAAGAAGAAGTAGAGATGAGGAGATTAAGCAGATAGAAACAGGCGAGAGCTTGATATTTTCGAGCTCAAAGATCGGTTATCGATACCCCTTGGCTTTGATTAAAGAAGCAACTGATGACTTCAGTGACAGCTTAGTGATTGGAGTTGGTGGGTTTGGTAAAGTCTACAAAGGTGTCTTGAGGGACATGACCGAGATAGCTGTGAAGCGTGCAGCTCCAAAATCTCGACAAGGTCTAGCTGAGTTCAAGACAGAGATCGAAATGCTGTCTCAGTTCAGACACAGGCATTTGGTGTCTTTGATTGGGTACTGCGACGAGAACAGCGAGATGATCATTGTGTATGAGTATATGGAGAAGGGAACGCTTAAGGATCATTTGTATGACTCAGAGAAACAAAGATTGAGCTGGAGGCAAAGGCTTGAGATATGTGTTGGTGCAGCTAGAGGGCTTCACTATCTCCACACAGGTTCAGCAAGAGCCATCATACACCGCGATGTGAAGTCAGCTAACATTCTCTTGGATGAGAATTTCATGGCCAAAGTTGCAGACTTTGGATTGTCAAAGACTGGTCCTGATCTTGACCAGACTCATGTGAGTACCGCGGTTAAAGGAAGCTTTGGTTATCTTGATCCAGAGTACTTGACAAGACAACAACTGACTGAGAAGTCAGATGTTTACTCTTTTGGTGTGGTGATGCTTGAAGTACTATGCGGGAGACCAGTCATTGATCCATCTCTTCCAAGAGAGAAGGTGAACTTGATCGAATGGGCGATGAAACTGGTAAAGAAAGGGAAGCTGGAGGAGATCATAGACCCTTTTCTTGATGGGAAAGTGAAGCTTGAAGAGGTGAAGAAGTACAGTGAGTTAACAGAGAAGTGTTTGGCTCAAAATGGAGTTGAGAGGCCAACAATGGGAGACTTGTTGTGGAACCTAGAGTTCATGCTTCAGGTCCAAACAAAAGACGAGAAAGCAGCAATGGTGGATGATGGTCCAGAGGCTAGCATTGTGGGGTCAAGCGTGCAGTTTAGTGTGAATGGAATGGGAGATATAGCAGGGGTCTCAATGAGCAAAGTTTTCGCGCAAATGGTGGTGGGAGAAGAAAGGAGAGAAAGAGACTGATGAGAAGAAGAGTATCCAAGTTACTATAGAGTGTTATTGTTTGTATACATTGCAAAATCCTAAACATATTATTGCTATTCTTTTTATATCTCTATTTGCATTAATACTTTCTATTTCTGTTGCATGCGTGTGGTGGCATGATAGCTTTTGGTTTATGGCTAAAGATGTAGTAAATTCACTACTAGCCACTTCCATCTTGGTCCTTTACTCGTAGAGGACTTGCGAGTGTTCCTTTTTACCAATAGACATGCTCATTGCTCATACATGTAGAACACAAAACTACAGAACATGCTTGAGATATATGTCAAAATTGTGAACAACGCGAATTAAACTCGAAGAAAATTAAAAAGGAAAAGAGAGGGAAATTCGATTAAAGCGAATTCCGTGTATAAAACATGTATATTGATTGTGTAAATGAATAATTTATAATTCCTTATATATGTATTTACATTCTTCAAAACCTGGTTTTTTTTTTTTAAAGAAAATCTACATTTTTAAAATAAATGCAATATTTCTAAAATAATTAAGAATACTGTAAACTAGGATTTAATTCAATTAAGGAAACAACAATGTGTATACTAAATCCTCGGTTATCCAGAGACCAGAGGAGCGTGAGTTAAGTCACCAAGGCAAGGTCCCATGATGAATGCATTGCCCTGTTGGAAGGACAGACTAATCAATCATCTATATAAGGTCCGACTAGCACAATAAATATCTGACTAAATATTTTTCCATCTCGAATATGACACATGATTAATAGACAAGTATGGATTCATGACGAGATTTGCGGATAAATTTTATTTCTTTGCTTAAAAATGAGATTAAAAAACATATGAATTTTCTGCCGGAAATGATTCTATTGGTAACCTTAAAAAATACTAAAAGACAGTGTTCTTATGGCTCTAGTTCCATTGATATAAAGCTGGCTATGCTCTTTAAAGTTTTGTTGAAAAAAAAAAAAATGGACATGAATCTTCATGTCCTTTGATCGTGGCGGCACAAAGAGAATTGCAGTTACAAATTAGTAATCAAAAGTCAACAAAAGTCCATTACAGAAAAGTCAATATATCTGAGATTTGAATTGTAAAATCATTCCCTACTATCATGTTTAGTGCTTACACCTGTTATCACTACCACCGCTTTGGACTAGAGAATTTTAGTAGGTGGGAATATTAAGGTGATTTTAAATATAAAAGTTACATTTTAAATCAATACTATGTATTTTTTTTATTAATGTCAGGTGAAATAAAAGAGATTTCTATTGGCCAGTCGTGAAAAATACTGTTATAATTTAGATTAACTGCATAAAAAACAACAAATCAAATGGTTATTGAAAAGTGATTGAATCAAATGGCTATTGATAAATGATTAAATCGATTATGTAGTTTATTTTCCATATAATTGATTTACCTACATTGTTTTAAATTCGACTATGATTTTGATATGCTTGCAATTGCCTATAACCATATGAATGCACACACATACGTTATGTAAGCATGTGTATTCAAGTTTGTAACCAAATTTAAAATATTTTTGTTTCAAAACAGTCCTTTTCAAGAATTTCTCGTGATGATGTTCTTGTGTCTCATTCAAAATTTTAAAAACCTCCACTCGAACCTTTTATTTTTCTTTGATCACTCGAATCGACCAAGCGTTTCATGTGGTCAAGTAGCTAGCTATTTATTACAGATTTAAGTTTTGTTTTGATTGTACCAATTTGTAAAAATAGACCAATATGAAACACAAGTCTACATGCATACTTATACTACTATTTCAAGCTATGACTAAGATAGTAGATTGTGGATTCGTTTCTTATTTTTATACTGATCAAATTATCGCTTACAACATCATATTATGTCTATTTTACTACTAAAATATGATTAGCGAATATAATGAATATCTTTACAAATATCAATTTCACGATGTAGTTCTCTCCAATGATTGGACATGTATAACATCCGCAATGGACATCTCTCACCGCAACACATGACCACAACAAATGATTCCGCCTAGAAATTTTTCATGGGGTGCTTTTATAATATGCAAGAAATTATAATTTCTCTAAAAATCAACCTCTAAATCTGGTGTAGAAGTCTTAAACATTGATTCGTTTCTTGAGAAAGAATAAGGGTTTCCATAGTCACAAAAACGAATTAAAACACATTTTGGTTCTCTTCTTTCAAACGTTTACTACATATATCAAGTATTATAAACCTAAAATGTCATACATCAGACTGTGTGGCAAAAGACCATGATGATGCGAGAGAGAGGCTTCAATGATCTTCTTTTTTATCCTTTAGATCACAAGATGTTATGATTTGACATTATTATATCTTTTTTCCACCATCAGTTTGCACAACAAACATTAATTTATTTTCATGTACGTGTAAAATAAATCATTGACATCTAGATACCGATCTCCATGAGCAACTGCTGATCTTCATGTTCTGGCATGAAGGGCCTAGTTGTTGAAGCCTGCATGAGGAGTAGGGATGTTAATAATGTAGGGTAAAATAACTCAGCCCAGCCCAACCCACAAATAACCCAACCTAGTTTATACCCAACCCGCGAAAACCCAGAAACATCAAGGATAAAATTCAAACCCAGAAAATAACCTAGTAGGATATAGGTTTACCCATGGGTACCCAAATTACTATATTATTTATTCTAAAAATATCATATAGAATATTAATATCATTAATGTGAGCTTTAATATTTAAACAAGATTTTGTAGTTTTGACGGGAAAACTCGTCTTTGCGGTTTTGACGGAAAAATTCATTTTGCGGTTTTGGCGTGAAAATTCATTTTGTGCAGTTTTTTTGCGGGAAAATTCATTTTGGCGGTTTTGGCGGAAAAACTCATTTTTGCGGTTTTGGCGGGAAAACTCGTTTTACAGTTTTGGCGGGAAAACTCATTTTTGCGGTTTTAGAGGAAAACTCATTTTTACGGTTTTGCGGGAAAACTCAGTTTTGTGGTTTTGGCGGTAACTCATTTTTGCATTTTTAGCGAAAAAACTCGTTTTGACGGGAAAACCCGTTTTTGCGGATTTGACGGGAAAACTCGTTTTTGCAGTTTTGACGTGAAAACTTATTTTGCGGTTTTGGCGGGAAAAACTCGTTTTGGCGGGAAAACTCATTTTTGCGGTGTCAGCGGGAAAACTTATTTTTGCGGTTTTGGCGGGAAAACTCGCTTTTGCTGTTTTGACGAAAAAAATATTTTTTGAAGGAAACTCGTATTTGCGGTTTTGGGGGGGGAACTTGTTTTGGCGGTAAAACTCATTTTTCGGTTTTTGCGGGAAAACTCGTTTTTGCGGTTTTGACGGGAATACTCGTTTTTACGGTTTTGACGGGAAAACCCATTTTACGGTTTTGACGGGAAAACCCATTTTACGGTTTTGGCGGGAAAATTCATTTTTGCGGCTTTGGAGGAAAAACTTATTTTTGCGGTTTTGAAGGAAAAACGCATTTTTGCGGTTTTTACGGAAAAAATAGTTTTTGCAGTAAACTCGTATTTACGGTTTTAGTGGAAAAACTTGTTTTTGCGGTTTTGGCACACAAACTTGTTTTTGCGGTTTTGACACGCAAACTTGTTTTTGTGGTTTTGGCACGCAAACTTGTTTTTGCGGTTTTAGTGAAAAAAACTCATTTTTACAAATTTTATATAATTTATTTAAAAGGGTGAAAAACATAATAATATAATGAAAAACCCGTAGGTACATTTTATACCCATATTTAACCCAATTAATTTTAGGTGAGTAAAAACCCAACCCATTATTAGTGGGTTTGGTAAACCCATGGGTATTTACCCATGGGTAATCCCTAATGAGGAGGAATATAACACACGTTAAGGTATCAACCATATCTTGAGAATAAGGAACTCAACATTTATATGGCTTTGAATCAAAATGAAACCTTATGGCAAATTCAAAAGAAGACTATTACTGTCAGATATGACTAAATAAATGCACAGGCAGGCACATGAGACTTCTGTTTGACTATAATAATCTGACCACTCTTGGTACTTCTGTTCATATTGTACATGTGTTGGACTAAAAGCCTCCAACAGTGATCCTCAAACATAATACCCGCAAAATTCCATGCACCAAGTGATCAACAGCTAAGTGTCTTACGTTCTTAAACCAAACCTAACACTTGACAGAGAATTTTCGTTTTTAAAAACACTTTCTATATTTGAGCTTTTTTGTTAATAGTAAATTACTAGTGAAAACCATACTCTACTACAACGATAGAGGATGAGTCTCTTAAACACTCAGAGGTCTCATACCAAGCCTAGAATTAGAAAAGTCACATTCATGTACACTGCATAAACATACCTATAGACAAAAATAGCACTAACAATTACAATGGGGAAAAGAAAAAGGTAAAACTGCTGTAAATTTGTCCTAACCATTACAAAATTATCACTTTGTTTTTGCTATAAATTGCATACAAAGGATTTGATTTTAATAGAAAAACATTAGCTTTGTAAAGATTACTGAGGACGTAGATGTTTACCTCAAGTGGAGTCATGGTCTGAGTTATATATCTATTTTATAAATATATAAGCATGGAAATATATTATATATCTAGTGAGATTTCATAAAAAGAAAAGTAAAGAAAAAGTTAATCTTGATACTAAAGTAATAATCTGAATTCTTAAATCTTTAGTATAATCTAGAAAAACTTTCAGTTGATATTTTATACATTTACAGGATAAAATTAGTTACAATTTCTTTTGAAGTTACAATTTACGAAAAAATTTGAACCAACAAATACTTTAATTTATTTTTGTTTAAATTTCAAAACAACATATATTAAATTAGGAATAATGTTACTAAAATATTTTTGCAAATCGAAGAGCGCAACCAATTTAAATGATATTAAAAATAACCAAAGTAAATGTAAATAACAAAATAAATTAATTTTTTTATTTATTTAGGTAAAAAATACTATGAGAAGTAAACTAAATCTAATATACATAAATAATAATCAGATAGACTAAATATTATATATCCAAAAGCACATCTCTAACAAAATAACATAATACTATCTAAAAATCATAAATGCAACTTAGAAAATACACTTTTTGATCAAAAATTAAAGTACTAAATTAAATATTTATATCTGTGCACGAATACATGATAATCATCTAATTAGTTAAAAAAAAACAACCAATTCCTTCAGCGCACATATATGAACCCTATAATATAGTGTAAATCCAGCCAATTTTCTCATGGTTTAAATAAACTTCAAAGCGATGAAGTTAGAAACGTGAAATACTAACAGTTTTTAAAGTACTAAAAAAACTTAGGTGATATTATGAAAGATAGGTGTACATATTGGCAATTTAACTCTTTCTAATTTTATGATATACGCATTAACCTTGCTTTGAAGTTTATTCATATAAAAACACTTATGTGTAATTTAGAAATAATTTTCTGAATAATGTTAAAAAGAAAAAATATAAGTAAATATGCATTTTGTATTAATTTCTTTTGATTTATAGAAAATATGTTTTTATAAATTCTATATATATTTTTATTAAAAATATTGTCTTTTGGTAATACAGTGATTTGGAAATATATATATTAACAGAAAAAGTTAAACAAAAGATATTAACAATGACATTTCAGTAATAAACTTAATTTATTAATGTTGTCATATTGTTATAATCAAAGTGAAAGCTATATACATTTATATTAAAAATGTTTTGACCAAAAAAGATAATGTTTTTTGATAGTAAAGTGATTTGAAAATAAATTTTAACAAAAAAAATATTAACAATATTAACAATGGCATTTCAACAACAGTTATCATGTAATTAATCATACTAATAATTAATTTGAAAGTGACACATATATAAACTAATTTTTAAATAGTATTATAGAGATATGTAAAAGTATAATATAAAATTGTTAGGAGATTGGGGTTTTAGAGAAGAGAGATTTACCGTAAAGATGATTTTATATCTGCATTTTAGAAGTAATACATGCTATTTATCTGGCTTGTGATGGACTTGTCAAATTCAATAATTGCATTTGTGGTTGCCATCTTTGGCCTCGTGTAACACGAGTTGGTTACAACTTAAGCGGTACATGTTAACAAACTTGAGAAGTTAAGATGATGGAAATAAAACGACAATCAAATTGAAATAAACGTGTCTGCCAATGTCGATAAATACACATACTTCAACAACCATGATGCATTCATCTCTTTCATTCTCATTCAGAGCTCAAGGATTTATTGGTTCTCTCTCTCTCTCTCTCTCTCTCTCTCTCTCTCTCTCTCTCTCTCTCTCTCTCTCTCTCTCTACATATATATATATTAGTTTCTTAAACTACTTTAAATATCATTAGTTTATATAAACATTTGCAAACATAAATAAAGCGCTCTTTATTTTATTTTATTTTATGAAAGCTATGTTGTCTGTTCTTGCTTAAGCATACCAAACATAAATATACCAATGATAGATTTTATCAACCTCACTTGATACCTACCAATATATAATGGAATATAATACTAAAACTATAATCCTTTAGTAGAACTTAAAACAAATTATTGGTGGATAAGAAACTTTAATATTTTATTTTGTAGGATCTATGGCGAGTATGTACCGAAAGGTGGCTATATGCGGTGGTGAAGGAGGAAGTGAATGGGACGACGACGTATACGAAGGTGTAAAAAAAGTATACGTAGGGCAAGATCTCACACGTATCACTTACATCAAATTCGACTACGTGAAGTTAGACGGTGAAGTGGTAACACGTGAATATGGGACACAAGGTCAACACGCTAATGAGGTTATCTCCACTACCATTCTTGAATTTATACGCCAATATTTAATGATTGTATAACCAAATGATATATTTTTTTGTCATACTTAAAAGTTTGTTGTAGCTCAACACCCAGACGAACACATCATAGCGGTGGAGGGAAGTTACAACAAAGTGGGTCTCCTTGGCTCTGACGTGATCACATCTCTCATCTTCAAGACTTCAAAGGGTAGAAAGTCTCCAACGTTTGGTCCAAACTTGCTAGGACTTGTGAACGGTGTAAAGTTCACGTTTGAGGATCAAGGACAGAAGATCGTAGGGTTTCATGGACGTGCGGGTGATGCTCTCGACGCCCTTGGAGTTTACATTCTACTTGACTCTGTCACAACGTTGTTGTCTCCTGTTTACAAGCTGGATGCTCAAGGTGGTACTGAGGGACGTCTTTGGGATGATGGCGCATACGACGCGGTTAAAACGCTGCGCATTGGTCAAGATGATCGTCGTATCACTTATTTAGAGTTTGAGTACGACAAAGGTGGGAAGTCAGAGACACTTCACCATGGGAAGAAAGGAGGAACACCATCAGAGGTACTTTCTATTAGGATATACATGATTGGTTCAATAAGTCTAAAAAGAGTTATAGGTGATATTTTTTTTTATGAATAAACGTGAATTAAGTACAAAGAAAACAAGAACATTTAAAAGAGAAATACTCGATTGAGACTTAATTTTTGATATGAATTAATGATATACAATCCATTAGAGTCATATTTATATAGTATCAAAATCTGATATTCCTTTTTCATTTAAGAGAACCTTTTTATCTACTAAAGTTAGATTTTGTTCGGCCCAATTGATATGTCTTTTTACTGGTGTACCGAGATTAAGTAATTCAATAATCAACATATATGTTACATGTAAAGTCTACATCTATATGTGAAAATGTAAATAACAAAAGTTTAATTTTAGTACCAAGTAGTTGGTGATTTAGTGATTCTGAGAGTTTCCTAGTCGCTAGTTCAGCCTAATTGAGAGAGATGATTTACAACTTAAAGAGTTACTTTCTTGAATGTTGCAGTTAGTGCTTGATTTTCCGGATGAATACATCAAATCGGTGGAAGCAACCTATGATAAGCCAAACCTTTTTCAACAAACGGTCATCACGTCGCTTACCTTCCAAACATCAAAAGCGAGAACACTATCCTTTGGGTATACAAAGGGAAAGAAGTTTGTTCTTGAGCAAAAAGATCGTCGCCTTGTCGGATTCCATGGAAAAGAAGGTGACGCTATTGATGCTCTAGGAGCATATTTTTCACCAATTACTTCTCCTACTCCTTTGATACCAGCCAAGAAACTACCGTTAGTAGGCGGCAAAGGAGGAGTTGCATGGGATGATGGTGTTTACGACGGTGTAAGGAAGATGTACGTAGGACAAGGTAATTTTGGTGTATCCTATGTCAAGTTTGAGTACACTAAGGGAACAGACTTGGTATCTGGAGATGGACATGGGAAAGCGACATTACTCGGAGCTGAAGAGGTAATTTTTTTAAAACAACAAGATATTTTTTTTTTTGCTATAGTGTTATATGGTGACCGACGGCATGAATTACAATAGTAAATTTCTTCGTTCCTTAAAATTTACATCATCTTTGAGAGATATTTTGTAGATATGATTCTTTATCTTTCCCTTATGTTCAAATTATAGACAAATTTATTGCTTATTGTATTCGGAAAAAAATAATACTCCATTCGTTTCATTATGATAAATGTTTTAGAAAAAAAATTGTTTTACAAAGATAGATTTTTTGTGTTTTCTATGAAAATATTGCAAACTTCAAAAAAAAATTGACTTTATTAAATTAATATTAGTCAAAAATTATTAAAAATTACAGAAAACGATTCATTATAATGATTTAATACATTTTTTTTAATATGTGTGCCCCTTTCTTTCCAAAAAGAAAATATGTTTATGAAAGAGAGGGAGTAAAATTTATTCCTATTAAATTTATTCCTATTCATTTTTGTTATTTTGTTATTTTTATTCTTTTATTTTCGTTCATGTTATTATTTTAGTGGTTACTAGTTATGAACCATATAAATATATTTCTAAATTAAATTTACATTTATCAATGTTATTTTGAATGTTTCAGTTTGTTCTTGAGAATGGTGAGTATCTCACAGCCTTGGTAGGATACTACGATAAAGTTTTTGGAGAGGAAGGAACAATGATTATCTCTCTCCAGTTCAAGACCAACAAAAGGGAGTCAGATTTGTTCGGAATGGATTCGGGTACGAAGTTCACGCTTGGTGAGAATGGTCACAAGATAGTCGGTTTCTACGGACAAGCTAGTGATGTCATCCACGGTGTTGGAGTCACTATCGTGCCAATCACCGAGTGAAATAAGCCTTCTATTATCTGACTAAACCAGCCAGTCATGTCGGTTTATGAATAAAACTTTCAATAAGGCAGGTGTGTATGTGTATGTGTATGTGTGTTCTTTTTATTTCCCTATGTTCAATGTGATTTTATTCCTATAATAAGCTCATTTCTCCTCGGCTAGATAAAGAAAAAATTACCTTCACACTTTTTGACATTTTGAGAGCCTTTCTAACAAGAGATTCTAGCTTTGGGGTTTTCAAAATACATAAATATGTATGTATAAATTTATATTAGTATTTATTTGTAAGATTTTTAACTTTACGAAAAATTCAACCCAAAATATTTATTTAGAGAACTTTTGGATTAAGTTTATTGTAAAGATAAAAACCTCTATAATTAAATATTAATATAAATTTATGCATACATATATATGTATTTTGAGAATCCGAGAGCTAAAAACCTCCATTGGGATTTCTCTGAATACACTCTAAACCATTTTCTATTTGAGACGTACATTTATGTTGGTTTTTGTATCTTATACCCCTAACTTAAAATAACCGAAACGAGATTTTGTTCTTTGTCTAACTAAGCAATTTTTTTAATCTCTCTCCTAATTCAAAACACTTTCCCAATTTATGGATTCCACGTAATTCCTCTCCTCTCTCATCGATGATGAAGAAAGGAATCATCTCCAAATCAGACCAATATCCACGGTGAGTCAAGGTTTTCTTCTACTTATACTTTTTTGTCGGTTAATTTTTCTTTACAAACTAATATATTGTTTTTCACTCATTATTAGAAAATACTCAAGAGGATTCGTCACTTCCTCCTAGATTTGGTTTCTCTTCGAGATGTTTAATCTAATTTTAAGAGAGAAGAAAAGATTTGTTGCAATTTCGATCTATTTCACATCAAATTACTGTAAAAAAGTTGTGTTTTAATTGAATTCAATAACCATAAAGAGCATAGATCCAAGATAAAAATTATTGATGAGTCTAGTAAAGACCGAGAATTTCGATTATTAAGCTACGAAAATCTTGCAACTGAGCTAAAAGCCAGAGCAAGACTTGCGGTGGTCTTCATGCTCGGAATCCGCCGTGGCGACCATCATCATTGGCGTTTCAATTGTAGAGGGAAAGCTCGAGCAACATGGTCAAATTCCTTTTTTTTTGCACATTTGGTTTTGCATGTTTCGACTATTCGCAATTTGATCCCAATAGTTTTTAAATTGCTTATAAATCCTCTTGTGTTCGCCCTAAACTTCCATTTAGGTACTATAACCCCTAGAAGCAATTCACTAATCAACAAAATTCATCTCCACACTTTCTATGTCCATAAAAAATTAACTAATAAATTAAAATTTAATAAAATATCAATATATATATATATACACGGATATCAAACTAAAAAGAAAAATATACATTATTTCATATCTTATATGTATATTTTATATATTAGAAAAAATAGTAAGATGATTGGAAATATAGAACTTTGTCCATAAAATTACATCCACAAATCTTAGTCATGAAGCTTCATCCATAAAAAATTGTCCACAAAACTTTATAAGATTTGGTGTTTTGTCCACTGAATCTTCCTCTTTCTTACGATAATGATATATATGTGATCAAATGAGGTGTATTGTTAGGATTAACATAAATGAAAATTATTAATGTTTAAATATTTGAATTAACATGTCCACACAAACATATACACATAAGCTTATCCACAAAATCTATTACTCTATGATGGGGGTGCTACTATCTACAATTCATTCAAACAATACACATTATCCACAATTCATTCATTTGAATAGCATCGTCCAAAACATATTGTCACACTACTTTGTCCACTCAATTCAATTAAATATTATAAACTTTAAAATATCAAAATAAATATATACATATGGATCTCAAAACATAGATTTTTTTTATAAATTATTATACGTATTATATATCAATTTTATATATCATAATACTAGATAATAACAAATAAAATCTGTTGGAAAAAACTTAAAAAACTTTTAATATTTTTCTTAAAAATAATTACATTTCATACACACCACTAAATATACTTTTCTTTTCTAAATCTGACGCCCTTAGCAGATCATATTTTTCATAACATATATTATAATAATTCTACTAACTAAACAATTCTAACAAAACACAAACTAAGCAACTAATTATTTTTACATCGCTTAACTGAGAGAATGTCATCAACGCACGGACAAAAGGTTTTTTCGTCCTATTTATGTCTCGATCTCCGTGATTGTATGTTGCAAGGAGGAAAGGAGGAACTCACCTTAAGTGCAAACGAAACTCATAATGTGGCGTATTATGTAATCGGAGTTGAAAAAATGAAGGGTGCCAATGGTTATATCAATCAGTTTCTGGCATTACTGTTATGACTAAAAATGTCAAACGAAACAAAAAACTTAACTTGGTAGTAACTGTTGATAATGAGAGGAGCAATGGTCGATTGGCTGATTCTTAAAATTAGTAAACATTTATAGCTTTAACTGATGACTATTTTAGGATCAAAGTGAGAGCATTTTAACTACCTAAAACCTAAGTGTGAAACCCTAGAGAGTGATTAAACATATTTTTTATTTTATTTTCTGTTAATTATTTCATTTCTGCTTCTTTTTTTGGACCAAATTTCATTTATGAAAATTTAGTGATGAAGTACAAATAGAACCGGTTACAAAAGAGAAGATTACTAAAGCCCATATAAAGAATTGGCCCACTTCACCTAGTAAATTCTTCGTTTGGAAAGAGATATAAACTGAACTCAGTGAGAGCTGCATCCACGTCCGATCAAAATTGATGTTTCAAAATTTTTAATAAATAAATAAGTATAAAACAGCTAACAGAAATGGGCCCACAATAAGAAAAATTCAAACGGGCCGCTCCTACTTTGGAAGGCTTTTATCCGCGCTAAGGAAAAAAAAGAGATTTGAATTTCCATAAAACGCTCACTCTCACTCTATCAGCCACTTGTTTGTCGTCTCGTCACTTTGTCTTTTCTAATCGCTGTTCAATTGTAACGCTTCTGTCCTGAAGTTGGCGTTAACTTTAACGCCGTCATAAAACCTGCTTTTCCGTTTCCGTTTCGCTTCTCTCTCTAATCTTCATAAAGGTTTGTCCTTTCAATACATTTTTGTTTTGTCTTTTCCAATGTCTTACTTTCTTCTTCTTCTTCACTTTCTCAGCTCCCTGGTTCGACCCTTGAAAATATATATTCGATTTTGGGGGGACACAACAGCATTTTGATGTTTACGGATCTGTCATAAAGCGCTCTGACAAGTTCTTCATTCTATTTTTAACCCATTTTCTCATCGACCAAGCGAGTGGTTTTAACTACGTTTCACTTTTCAACACTCTTCTCCTGCTCTAAGAACTCTTAAGCTTTGTTTCAAAATGAAGAAGCTTTTCTTTTTCAAATCATCATCTGGTAATGCCACTGGTAAACATACTCTCCGGGAAAAAGATTCAGAAACTACTCCAAAGAGTGATGGTGGCCACGTTCTTAGACGAAGCCGTTCACTTTCTTCCTCTGCTTTTCTCGTCCATGGAACCACCTCAAATGGTACTCGACAACATACTCATTCATCTCGGTAAGATAGAAATGATATTTACTCTCTCTTTTCTTTGTGGCATTGTTTGTTTAAGATGTATCATTGTTTTAAATGACTTTACGTTTCAGTTTCAGATGTTTTACACCGGAAAGCCAAGGAGAACATGGTCACATGTACAATGATTCATCTCCAAGTTTGTCATCAACTTGTTCTAGTAATGTCTCTACCCAAGTCTTGGACCGTTTCATTGATGGAGACGAACATTATAGTAAGCAAAAGAGTGGTTCTTTACACAATAATCACTCAGGGAGTGTCATAGGAAGGAGGCTCCCACCTCGAGTTCAAAGCCCTTCACCACTATCAGATCATGTCCAAGATAAACGACAATGTAACAATGGTATGAGAGATGCATCAGCTCGTTCACTTTCAAGAAGGGTCGATGAAAGACTCTCTCATGATACTTATGGAAAGTCAAAGGGGTCGAGTTATGACTCAGAAAACTTGGATGTTTACGCCAATCTTGTGCCACTGTCTGAAGATAAAGAACCGATGAATGAATATTACATGAATGATCACCACGCAGAGCAGCAGGAGTTGTTCTTGCACGGTGTGAACATGCATGTTGGCACTAATCATGTCAGTAAAGAAGACGAGCTAGAGAAGAAGTATAAAAAAGCTGAGAAGAGAGTGAAGCTGCTTTCTCAAGACCTGAAAGAGCATAAGTTTCTTGCAGACTGTGACTTTGATGTCTCATATTTGGTTGATGATGAGAAGTTAGGTTTGGCTTTGGAAGTCTTAACTCTTCTGCGGTCACAAATGGATGAGAGAGCTTCTGCTAAGGAAGAAATCAAACGGGCAAAGACTGATTCAGAGTTGCATATAAAGAGACTAGAGAGAGAGAAGAGTGAGTTACAGTCTGGACTGGAGAAAGAGTTTGATAGAAGGTCAATAGAGTGGACTTCAAAGTTCGAGAGTTTCCAGATAGAGGAGAAGAGGCTGAGAGAGCGTGTCAGAGAGCTTGCTGAGCATAATGTCTCACTCCAGAGAGAAGTATCTACTTTCCATGAAAAAGAAACCGAGCGCATTGATATGATAAGAGACATGGAGGAGAAAGTTAATGAGTTGAGTGCAACAGCAGAGGAAACACGTCAAGAAAACATGTATCTTAAGCAAAACCTCTCCAAGTTACAAGAGAGTTACACTGGTACTACCGAAGATCTTGATTGTGTAAGAAGAAACTTTGAAGAGAAGGAGATGGAATGCAAGGAGTTACACAAATCTGTGACAAGGTTGCTAAGAACGTGTGGGGAACAAGAGAAGACGATTCAGGGACTTAGAGATAATATCTCTGAGGAAACTAAGAAGCAACCTTCTGAAAAACATGAAGAGATGGTTAAGAGATTGGAGATGGAACAGATAAGGTTGACAGGGGTTGAGTTCTCACTTAGAAAGGAGGTGGAATCAATGAAGCTCGAAGCTGATTCACTTCGTGTTGAGAATGTTTGTTTGCAGAACTATGACACTAGGACAACCTTCAAGCTAGACAATGAGATGAAGATGCGTGTATGTCTCTTGCAAGACCAAGGGGTTTTGATGTTAAATGATAGCACACAGCTATGTTACAAGTTGCTGAAGTTCATCAAAGAGAGATTATCTGAGGACATGCATAATGGATTGAGTGAGCAGTTTCTGATTGAATCTGAGATGAATGTCCATGGGATACGGTGTGGAACTAAAAGCCTCAAGAGGAGTTTACAGACAATCAACAGTTTATTGCTTGAGAAGTCCAATGAGATTCCATCAAACTCAGAATCATCGAGGTCTACTGAGCCAAACAACCAAACTGTGGAGGTGAGTTTTACCCAAAATCTGTTTCAGTTCAACATGTTTGTCTGTGCTAAATGGTTTCACCTTTTGTCTGATTTTAGAAACTCTTGAGATCTGAACTGAGAGCAGAGAGTCTAGTAACGAGTTTGTTAAGAGAGAAACTGTATTCCAAGGAACAAGAGATTGAACAGCTGCAAGCAGAAGTAGCAGCAGGTGTACGAGGTAACGAAGTTCTCCAACGTGAAATCCAGAACGTCTTAGACAACCTTTCTTTAAACACACATCAATTACAAGACCTCAAGATTCAGGTACTTCATTTCTGGGTCATAAGGAGAAATAGACATCTTATTAATTAGTTAAGCTCCTTGAGTGTGTTCTGATGATGATGTGACGTTGACATCAGATGGTGAAGAAGGACTTGAACGTAAACCTTCTTGAAAGCAATCTCCAAGAAGCTGCTAAACAATTGGCTACCATGAAAGTTACATTACCAAAAGTGTTGGAGGAAAGAGAAGAGATGTGTAAGGAAGTGAAGGACTTCAAAAAGAGAAACATGGATTTGGAGTCAGAGAAGGAGATGTTGAAGAAAGAGGTAGAGAGATTGGAAGAGGACACACTCCTCAAGGAAGGTCAGATCACAATACTAAAAGACACGCTTGGAAGCAAGCATTTTGATCTCCTCTCCAGTCCTGACTTCTCATATAACGAGTTCTTAGTCCAATAAGACAAGATAATACATGTATAGGCATATGTTTCTTTTTGGTCTCTTTTAGATTGTTTTCTCAAACGTTTTGATAGCTAATAAGATTCACCCTTTGTGAATGAACAGAAGGAACATAGATGCATTAATCTAAAAGTTATTGGAAACTGTACCAAACCAATCTACAATATACCACGATTAGGCTTTTAAACCAAGACTATATCATACTTTATGTTGTGTTCGGATAAACCAACACTTTCTAGTACCTGCTGTTTCAAGCATTTCCCCTCGAGATCACTGCTCACGTGCTGCAGCATTCAAGTTATGTGCTCTTGCACGGGTGATGACTGAACGTCTGGACCCTCTCCATCAATGCGTCCATCCAAATGCAGGTCAAGGCAAAAACAAAACCGAAGATTACTTGAGTAGTACTTTCCATATCTTCCTCATATAAACGACTAAAGACCAAACCGAAAGCCCTGCTGACACATAAAGCAAACCAGCACCAGAAGCTACAAGCCATCCAACATTGCTATCCCGGCTTGCAAGAAGTATGGTTAGTGCTGTCATCTGAGTAGCGGTTTTCCACTTTCCCAAGTTATTTACAGCAACAGCCTGTGTGCATCAATCAATCAAATGGCTCAGTAAGAACATAAGCAAAGAAGTGGTGATTTAACTTACCTCTAAAAGCTTTCCATTTTGAGATGCAGCCCATTCTCTTACTGCAGACATTGTAATCTACGTGAAGACAAACGTCTCATTTAGTTACTCTCCAAGTGAAGGAATAAAATGAACTTTCAACATAACTTACCTCCCTACCAATGATTGCAATAGAAGGTACCGTCAATAACCATGGATCTGGTCCTAATACAGCAACTTCAACAGGTTTTGTACACAGTAAGATCAAAGTAGCTGCAACCATAAGCTGAAAACCCAAAATGCAAATCAGAAACATATGATCTCACTTCCATTAAAGAGAAAGTCCAAAACGATGCACACCTTATCTGCAACTGGATCCAGAAAGGCACCAAACGCAGAACCTAACCTCATCTAAAAACGCACATGATCTTACCGTTACAATGTGAAAACATACATAGACTCTGACACAATGATCAGAGTCTTTTCCAGCTGAGAAGCTAATGAGGTCTGGTCACAGAGTTGTAATATAAAGGAAGCACCTTTCGTGCAAGATAGCCGTCAAGCCAATCTGTAATGGCGGCTGCAACGAAGATGGATGTAGTCGCAGTCGTTCCCCACGACCTATCAGCGTAAAAGGCTAAAAGCAAAAGACAAAAGAATCAACTTTACATGGAAACACAATCTTTGCCGCAACAAAAAGAACGTACTTGCGACGAGAAGTGGTACGGCAGCAACACGAGCAATGGTTTATACGGTGGGTAATGTAAGAACTTTGGAAGAGTGTTCGTCGCCTTCATGGTAGTTATGAGCCGTGACTGCGTCTTCTTGACCCGCGAGGCTTGATCGGGTGGTGGAAGAAGATGGTACTCCTTTCTCTGAAGAGAAGGAGGATAAGTGGCGGTGGTTACATGTCTGAATCCGAAATGCTAAGCGCTGGGAAGAAAGAAAAACAAAGTGTGAGGAACGGGTAAGATACGCCGGGTGAGAGAAGGATGAGAGGGGAAATAACGTGCGCCGTGAACTGACATCGACTATTAACGAAGCGAGGCTGGATCTGAGCATGGCCAAAGGTTTTGGTTTTGGGTTCTGTCTATTTCAGAAAGTGTTTGAAAAGGTTAAATCGAAGAAGATAGAAGTTTAATTAAATAAATTTCCTAAACATAAGTATAAAAATATTTAAATATATAATTTTGGCCTTTAATGAATAAGAAACTATATTTAAAATATATAATTACAATGTTAACCAATATTTATCAATTTTCAAGTTTTTGAATATTGATGAAATAAATATTTTGTAATAATTATTATATATATTAATGTTTTGAAAAATAATAATGTATTATATTTTGTATAAACCTCAATTTAGTATTGTGTAAAAATATATTAATACGAAAGTGGATGTAGTCAGATTTTTAGTGGGCCTATTTAGTTGATAAGTTCATAAACTAACTTAAACTTATTTTCTGATTTTAAGCGCAATAACATTCTCTATCTTATTATCTAACATTCTCCGTCCCAGATTTTTACGTTGTTGAAGCATAATATCTAATATTCCTTAAACCCTAGAAATTAGGAACAAAATATTACTTAAACGCATATTACGCTAGGAATAAATAATTTTCATTAGCCGTAACTGTATTGTTTCTACGTTTCCGAATATTTTTACAAAACTAAGTAAGTGAGCTTTCTAGTTTAATGAGGCCTCTTTCTTATTTTTCTCAACATCTAACTTGATAGATCAAATAAGCCTAAAGCCCATATCAGGAGACACTTAAGTTATGTAACACCATGAATAGTACAGTGTCTAATGGAAATGTACTGGAAAAAGAATTTCAGCTATCATCTAATCGATTAAAACCCCTCAATGTTAATACTGAATTTTTCGTGGTGGGAAGACCAATTAAGTAATTAAAAAAAAATTGATCATAATCACTTAGTATATATTTATTCACTAAATTTCTAACAACCATCACTAACATCAAATTTTTACATTTAACTAGATCGTTTGTCCGTTCTATGCGCGAAAAATTGCTTGTAGACATTTAACTATTGATTTTTGTGTGAATATCAAATTTTATAGAATAAACATGTTTATAAACTATTAAGAATATATAATATGGTATAAAAGGATGTAGATTATCTGATTTATGTTATTTCCGTGTTGTATATAATTTTATTAGTTTTATATACTCACATTTTTGTAATAGATTTGTTTTATTAGTTTGGCAAATTAGCAAGACTGACTTATGAATACATATATAAGTTGGAAGATGATGGAAAGTTCTTCTTAGTTTTGTTTTCTTGATGATAATCTTTTTATTTATTATTAAAATTTGTTCTTTAAACTCATGCATTGAACTTGACTCTTGTTATTTTTTGTATGTGCCAAGAAAATTTGAAACCAAGAAAATAAAATATTCTCAAATAATCCACAACCGACCTTAAGAAATATGAGAAGTTCATAGAAGAAACTTATGATGAACATGCGAAGATACCATGAAGGAGACATAATAGTATGGTCGATTCCTCAAAGTGATTTTTTGCAATTTTTTGAGAAATTCTACAAACCTCAATCCAAGGTCCACTATTTGTCATCAACTTCGGCATCTCAATCAGTGGAGCAGCAGCACCGAGTCTTCAAACAGAAAGGAAGATGAATGAGTTAGTCATTTGTCAGAAAGTAAACTTACTGCGTGATTGATTCAAAAGATGGTTTTCAAAAGAGGAAGGCTAACCTTATATACTTACACCGCCTCACATTCAAGACTACATCTGGTTGATTTAATTAACTGGAAGCGTTTCGGTGATGAAGATAAGATGTCGCAATCGAACAAAAAGAGGAGATGAACCCTACGGCGTAAAGAGAAGATTAGGGTCGACTCTATCGGATCGGTCAGGTGGTCTCTTCATCCTAAGACCCAAACACATAGTAAAACCGGCAACAATTAGTATTTTAAATTAAATGAAACGATGAGTTTTGTGTTTGTGGGACAGGTGTCGCGCACTGAGAAGTCTAATTATTGACGTGACAGCTTTAGAATGAGAGAGTTCTCTTTTTTTATAATGATTTTTAGGATACTCGGGCGGAAGTTTTAATATATTGTATTTAGTTTAACATTTTAGTTTCGAATAGCTGATATATAATTTGTAAAACATAATTGTATGTTTATTTTCTTATATACGCTATTAATATTAAAAACATAAACCTTTTTATTTTTATGTAGGAGTGTACTTACTTTGTATTTGGACCTTTCCTTGATGTGTTGATGTGTCTGCAACAAATACATTTGATTCAGTTTTGGTTTCAATATTTTTAGTTCGTATGGTTTGGTTCTTCAATTTTAGATAAATAAACTCATGCCTAATTTTATGTGTGCGGAGAGTCATTTGGTGGTTTTCCTAATTTTATAAGCCGTTTGTTTTTTTCTCGGGAGCATAAGACAAAGAGCTTTGTAATACGGTTAATTTATAAGCCGTTCCGTTGACCAAAAACATTTAATCTCAAATACATAAATTTTACAAAATAAATAGAAAATTCATAAACCAAGAATGTTAAAATAACCACCAAACTTATGTTCAGATCATAAAAAATGGTAAAAACCCACAACCAATGGTTACTCCATAATCAAATTAAAGATTCACAAAGATTAGTTTAATAACAAGACATAAAAATGAAAAAAAAATTCTGAAAATGCATAAGATAACTTGAGCTTAGCCATTTAGTCAATTGGTGGTTTGTAGTTTCTTATAGGCTTCCTCCTGCTCCAAGTTTCCTTTAAACACTCTCAATATATGTGAATGTCTTTTTCGTTGTTCAATAAGTTCGAAATTCCAACAAAAAGTTTAGCAAACAAATCATACATTTAGTAAATAATTCATAGTACAATATAATTACAACGGTGAAAAATGTTTAAGAAAACATCTAATTTTCAATTGACATTATCACAGGTGTGCCATGGTCTGTTAGGGTTGGAGTAATTAATGAAGATTTCAAGTTTCATTCACAGATCCACCTTTCAACTTCCTTCTCTTTCCATCAAAATCAGTAGCAAAAAATATATAAAACTAAAGAACTAAACCGGTTAAAAAATATGATAATGGACAAAAGAGGGAGTTAAATAAGACCTAAGAATTCAGTAAGAGCATATCCACTCCCATAAGCTCTCTACCACGGTGGAAAATCTTGGACTCCCAGAAACGGAGCAATCCGTCTTCAACAGAAGATGAAGAGTGTCCCGTCTGCAAATCAGAGAAGAAATTAGCCATATCTCACATATTTAGTTTACTGGTTAGCTTAGAAGAATGAGAGGATGATTCTCAAAATAGAAAAATCATACCTTTTTATAGATGAACCTCCACCGCATTACAGAAACATGAATTGCATTAAGTAGAGATAGTGTGCAAGAGATTAACAGAGGGTTTTAATATTATTTTATGTTACTTGTTTCGTTTTGGCATCTAACGAAGAAGATGAAAGAGCGATCGAGAACACCTAAGAAATATCAGTTCTGGAGAAGGGAAGAAGAAGAACAGTTAACCCTAATTGAAACGCAACACTTCATCAACGTATAATAAGAAAGGGCCTGGATACATCTTGAAGACCAAACCAACTTAACGAAGCCCAAAAACATATGTGAGTGATGCGCAAGGGATTGAGCTGACGTGGTTGAATGTTGTATTATTACTGGTGGATTTTCCTATCCGACGTGCACGCCTTAGAGGGTCCTGGGCCAAGACAAAATCGACCCGAGCCCATAGATCAAGACAAAATCGGCCAGAGCCCAACAACAAGATGACATGGCATTTGGGAACAATTTGATTGGCTGATTTTTAGTGATGAGGTGGACAGCCTCCCCATTCTTGTTATTGGCCTTTTAGTATTGTAAGATGTAACAATTATGAAAATGACATTTATCCAATTCAGACAATGATTATAAAACAGCTTTATAAATGGTCAAACAGATGATTTACCATGTTAAATTTAAGTTTATCTCACTCCAAAACTGTCTAATAAGTGGGTGACTCAAATTTAAAAATAAAATATTAGGAACTTTTCAAAATAAATACATAAATTTGATTTTTAGATATACTATTAAATTGTAGTTTATAATTTCAAAAGAAACCTCAAATATATATATATAGATTAAGTTATTACTTTTGAAAACTATTTCATTACATTGTTAAATATATTTTTAATAATTTTTAACAGGGTTTAAAGATAATTGAGACAGCCCTGTCTCCCAATATTTAACTAATTTTATATATTTTAAATTTTTTGACATATTGCATGGTGTGTGTTAAGTTCAACTAATTTTATATAATTTTTTTCCGTTTTAACTGAACCAAAAAGAACAACACGTTGTTTGATATAATTGAGTCCTAAAATCGAAATTTTTGCAGAGGAAATAAAAATATTTTTTGAATGGAAATTTAAAATTATTTTAGTTTCTATTCTCGACAAAGATGCTTTCACTATATTTATACAAAACTAACAAGTGTGGTTCACCATCCAATGCGTAAAACCAACAAAATATCCAAAGGTTACGGCTAACCAAACTCATTAGAAACATTCTTTATTTAGCATATAACAATTCACACTATAAAACCGCACGAATGTTGTTCATTAGAAACAAAAACAAATTAAATAAGGTTACAAAAAAAATCAACCAAAGAAAATGGTTACATCCAAGAAAACAATCGTTCTATCATTGGCTCTTGTAGCCATTATATGTATGGTCATGACCACAACTGAAGCCACAAACACAGAGAGTGGTGCTATGGACAAAGATGGCAAGGCTTGTGCCTCGGGAACATGCAAGACAGGAGGTGATAATGACCCATTTAACCCGGGTTGTGAACCTGGTAGCGGTAAAAGATGTCGTGCGGGTTGAGATTACGAGTTTTTTTCGATCTGGGAAATGAATAAGAATTAAATTTTCAATTACTTCCTAAAACTACTGAATACATAATAACTGTAACTATATTATGAGAATAATTTTTGTAAGCATTAACTAGCGGATATATTAGTATTGTAAGCTTATATCGGCTAGCTTGGTATTAAAATATTTGTATAGTTATACCCCAGCCATTTGTTATAATATGGCTTTGGATGTAATAATTTCACATATATCTTTATAAATGATGTTTTATTTTATATTTTCTGGGGTCAAAGGTATAAAGCTTTAAGGTGTATGCATGAGTTATTGACATATAATTCAAACACCTAGTTTATATCAGTGTCATCTTAAATTATTTTTAGACTATATTCAAAAGTATAATATATCTCAATCATTATAAAAGTATTAAGAACTAGTTCACCTGATATATATGATCCTAGTTGTCTATACATAAAAAGTATAGACGTATAGTATATCTCAATCAGTACAAAACACATACAAACATGATCATGACGAATATAAATTTTACGATTGGTTAAACATAGTAAATAATCATGTGATCCCAAATTCCCAGTTCGATATTAAATTGATAACAATGTGGTTCATGAACGGAGGCGGTTGCCGGTTAGAGTGTAATTGTAAGCTCACACCGTCAAAATAAAGGACTTTTGCTTTGCCATGAAAATGTGAATAAAGATGTTGTATAATTAAGTGCATTGGTGGAGTTAGAAATATATTTCTAGAAATTATAAAATACTATTTTAATATAATAAATTCCGTTATAAAAAATAATACAAACCAGAAATATATATATGTAATTTTGTTCAGTATGCAACTAAAAAGAAAATGGTGAAACTAAAAAGGAAGAAAAGAAAATGTAACAAAACTTTAGAATTAATTCTACTCATTTTAGTGATGATTTTTAATTAGTGGCGCTATTTTATTTTATATTTATTTGTTCATAGTTGTTGTCAAGGGAAATACAAAAGAAGGACTAATAAAAAGCAAAGAAGAAGATAAAAAAAAAAAATTCAACAATCCATGGTGGACCAGAATCAACAAACAAACCACACTATATAATATATCCCTAAAGTCATCCAGTTATGCTATATATGAAAAATCATTTCCATTTGAAAAACCAATACATTATTTTGTTAAATTGAACAAAAAAACACAGGTTATTTTATCTAATTAAAACCAAAATCCAAAACCCTCATTTATTAATAGATAGTTTTCATCCTCTACCAAAATCGCCAATGAAATAAAATATCTGTTAATGTATTTTCTTATTAAAAAAAATTATCGACATACATGCTTTCGCTATATTTTTTTCATACAAAACTAATAATTAGTGAGGTTCACCATCCAATGCGTAAAACCAATAAAATATCCAAAGGTTACGGCTAACCAAACCGATTAGAAACATTCTTTAATTAGCAAATAAAAAAATCAAACTATAAACATAACCACACGAATCTTCCTTAGAAAAAAGCAAATCATCCAAAAGAAAATGGTTATACCCAAGAAAACAATTGTTCTCACATTGGCTCTTGTAGCCATAATATGTATGGTCATGACCACAACTGAAGCCACAAACATAGGGAAAGGAGCTATGGAAGCAGATGAGAAGGGTTGTGCCCCGGGGAAATGTAAGATGGGTCAGGCTAACCCGTATACACCTGGTTGTGAACCTGGCCAAAAATGTCATGACTCTAATAGTAATTAATTTTATAATTACTTTCTGGAGCTACTTAATACATAATTATTGTAACTATATTTTTGAGAATACTGTTTAAGCAGTAGCTACTTGATATTAGTATTCTAAGCTTATATCGGCTAACTTTGGTATTAAAAATGTTTGTCTAGCTGTACCAGCCATTTGTTATAAAACATGGCTTTGTATGCAATAAGCTCATATATATATATATATAAATAATGTAGCATTTTGTAAGCTCACGTCATCAAAGTAACACCTTCTGCTCTGCCACGAAAATGTTAATATGTGAATGAAGATGTTGTATAATTAAGTGTTTTTGTTGCTAATTTTTACTAAGTCCACTCATCTAAAACAGTAATGTTGTTAGCTCCCTATATATTGAACATCAACGTATATTCTTTTGAATGATTATAAAGTCTGTACATCTCATATGACGAAACTCAAATCATGTAATTTAATTCTTATTTTTTAAAATATATCTTTTTAACTTAATTTAAAACATTTTCTCAGATTCCAACTAGTTAATCTAATTTTTTAAAACCGATATAAGATTATCAATCAAATCAGTATATTAGGAGATGTAACCAATCAGATTATGATAGTGTACAATATATCTTTTGTTTTTGTAATTCTGGTCCCTTTATTCATGTACAACTACTAACTAAATAATTTGGATTTGGGCTTACGGGTTATGTATTGGACTACTGACCCGACAATCTAATACTAGGGCCGAGAAAAAAAAAACTGAACCGACGCAGACACAATCTAATCGAAATATATGCCCAACCATTTAGTTAAAGATTTTATCAATTTAAATGGTTTGATTTAATTTGACTTTAAACTTAACCGAACTGAAAAACCAAAATATTTATTTAATTAAATTAATTAAATAAACTAATAATATTAATATTTAAGATTTTTAACTATTTGATATAATAATTAAACATATTTTAATATATTTACTTTTAAATAACAGAAAACATAATTAATAATAAATAGAATAAAATAATATGAATCTTGTACATTATTATAAAATGATCTATAATATTTATATTAGTTTCAAAAATAATAATATTAAATTAATAAATTTTATTTTCTATTTTTATTATAATTTTTAATGCATGTGTAAATATGAAAAATATTAATTAATATTGATGATAATTTATTTTATGTTTTATAAATTATATTTTCATAAACAATAAATAAAAATTAATTCGACTGAACTGAATCAACAAAACTAGACTAAACTGAACCAAATTCAAATTAACCAAATTAATTCGGTTTACTTTGCTTACAATTTTTTTAATCTAAGTAAACCAAGCTTAAACCAAATTCGAATTTAAACCGAAATGCTCAGCCCCTGTCCAATGCTCAACTAAACCATCGTTTCGACGGTTTGCATCAACTATCCTCTGGAAGGAACAGACGCAGAGTCGAATAAGTAAACTGTAAACCTAACTCCGATTCGAAGAAAGCCATCGCTTCCTCAACCCTAATGGATCATCATCATCAAGAGGAGGAAAGCCACAGCGAGAAACAAGACGACGAGGTTTGATTTCGATCTCCCGAGATTACTGATCGTCTTTTGCTCCAGCAAATTTGAAATCTTGTTGTTCCTGGTTGATTGCAGGAAGCTCTTGCTCGCCTTGAGGAGATTAAGAAGTCGATCGAAGCTAAGATGACTCTTCGTCAAAACAATCGCAATCCTGAACGACCTGGTTTGGTTTTTTTTGCTTTTGAAAACTATAATCTAGAGAGTGATTTGTTATTCCTGATGATGAAACGAGACTACATGAGTGTAATTTGATAATCTAGGGTTTTCAGATTGCTTCTGTTAATGATTTGAGTGTTTAACTTTGTAAGCTTGTTGTAGTTGTTACTTAGAGACTGTGTCCTCCATGTTACAGATTCAGCATATCTTAGGACTCTTGATTCTAGTATCAAGCGCAATACAGCAGTTATCAAGAAGTTGAAGCAGATCAATGAGGAGCAGCGAGAAGGGCTCATGGATGATCTGCGAAGTGTAAACCTTAGCAAATTCGTCAGTGAAGCAGTTACTGCCATTTGTGAGGCCAAGCTCAAAAGCTCAGATATACAAGCAGCTGTCCAGGTTGGTTCCTATCTTGTACCTTGGTTTTTATACATAAGAAAAATAGCCACTGTTAGGATTTTGCAGATTAGAGTTGGTTGGGGATCGTTTTTCTTATGCTACTCATGCAGCTCTAGTGATCAACATGTCCCATTGAGATTTTACAGTTGTTTTCTTTGTTTCAGTAGTTTTTAATTCATTAGACTTCTTGGAATGTCAATCCTCTTACCCCGGTTTGGGTTTATGTGGAAATATACCTTTTCCTCTCGGCTTAGATGATTACGGGTCTCTTTTCAGTTTGTTATTTATTATGGGCATAATAGAGTAGCTTAAGAGGATGCTCACCTTTTTAAGGCCTTGTTCCGTAGCTGATATCCATGTTTTCTGACAGATATGCTCACTACTTCATCAAAGATATAAAGAGTTTTCTCCTAGTCTAACACAAGGGCTCTTGAAAGTCTTCCTTCCTGGAAAATCTGCCGACGACTTAGATGCAGACAGAAACTCAAAGGCCATGAAAAAGCGCAGTACCCTAAAACTTCTTCTGGAGCTCTACTATGTTGGAGTAATAGAAGATAGTAACATCTTCATCAATATTATTAAGGACCTTACCAGTGCTGAACACATGAAAGATCGAGATACGACCCAGACAAATTTGACACTTCTTGCCGGTTTTGCTAGGCAAGGAAGAGTTTTTCTTGGGCTTCCTATATCTGGACAAGATGAAGATGTAAGTAGGTTTCAATATCAGCTGATTTTTTATGCCTAGTAATTGATGAGCTCTATCTGTGCCATCGCCCTGACCCTCTATTAACGTATATCTTACATGATATCTTTGGTAGTTAAAGGGGCATGCTGTCTTTGATATATTTTTCCGTATAGAACTAACTGACTAAAGTTTACTCTAGTTCTTTAAGGGGCTCGACGTCACTGCAGAACAGAAAAAGAATTTTAAGAAAGCTTTCAACACGTATTATGATGCTCTGGCAGAGTTACTTCAATCTGAGCACAAGGTTAGATATTTATTTGTTTGCACATGTGCAGGAACTTTTATAGATATCTTTCTTTTCTAAAATTGAAGTACTTTCTCCTTTTCTTTTCCGTTCTCTTTTTTTTTCTGTAGTAGCTTCATAATATATTTTTTACAGTCACTTCAACAAATGGAAAAAGAAAATGCAAAATTGGTAAATGCTAAAGGGGAGCTTAGCGAAGACAGTGCATCGTCATATGAAAAGCTGAGGAAATCATATGACCATCTCTATCGAAATATCTCCTCGTAAGTTGATCATTCTTATAACTCAACTGGGTTTTCCTGTTCTCGTTGGGTCTAGCTGTAGTGGAGTTGATTGCAGAAAAGCTTAGATCATAAATCATGATCTTAGTCATTTAATCTGTCAGTATATGGGTAGCTTCGTAGCTTTCTTCTCACTGGCTGCTAACATATAATTATAACCCATGCTATTATTGTTAAGCTTCTAGTACTGCCCTGATATATTTTGAAGTAATTAGCATCTTTTTCCCGTCATTGTAGTGTAAACATATAGTGTCATTGTTCAGCTTCAGTTCGTTTGCCAAACCTTTATGTTGACCATGAAAACCGATTCACTAGAACCCTATGATCTTTGTAATGGATCTGTGGAAGTGATCTTAGATTTATGGTGTTATCCTTGCATCCCATATCTTTGACTGGAATGGGTTATCTGCCAAAGGAACATCTACAGTTTCAATATTCAGAGGCTATTTACTTAGGATAAATATTAGTTACAAAACAAAAAAGTTGTTTTAAGTATTCTCATCTACAACCTCTGTATACTTAGTAATTTATCATATGTCATGTTGCAGTTTGGCTGAAGCACTTGATATGCAGCCTCCTGTTATGCCAGAGGATGGTACAACTAGGCTCACAGCAGGGAACGAAGCCTCATCCTCTGGTGCTGTAAAAGATGCATCTGTCCCCGAACCTGTTTGGGACGATGAAGAGACCAAGACATTTTATGAATGCTTGCCTGATCTGAGGTCAGTTCTTATTTATGGTCCTAAGAAACAAATTTATGGAAGAATGTATTGTTTGCAAGTGGCACTGAGAAAACTTCAGTTTTACGTCCATTATAGCGCTTATTCTTCTCTTTTAGTTGCTTATGTCATCTTCGTTGTTTCTCTAGGGCATTTGTTCCAGCAGTCTTGTTGGGAGAAGTAGAGCCTGCAAAGACAGTCACAAAAGACAAATCATCTGTGAGTGGATGACACTACATTTTATTCTCACTCTTTTCCTCTTAGGATATAAGAAGACATTTATTGTTGCTGCTATGTGAGACCGTTGATGGTGTTCCTTTTTAATTGACTTTGAAGTGCACGTAGTAATCAATAGACAATTAGACATGATTTGATTTTGAAAGATTTCGTGCTGCACATTTGAGCATAGTTTTCTATAAATCCAGCACTTCTGATTTCATGCCCTGTTGTGATTGATTTTAGGACTCTAGCTCTGAAGTTGTCGAAAGTCAACAAACAGCTGAAGACACAACAGAGTTTCCTGCGGAGTCTGGTAGTATGGCTGATGTCTCAACTACTGAGCAGCCAAAAGAGAAAGATGAAGTAGATAAGGAAAAAGAAAAGGCTAAGGATGCTAAGAAGGAAAAAAGGAAAGAAAAGGATGGTGACAAGAAATTGGAAAATGAGAAGGAGAAAGGCAAGAGCCTTGACGTTGCAAACTTCGAAAGATTGTTACAGCGACTTCCTGGTTGCGTAAGCCGTGATCTTATTGACCAGTTAACAGTAAGAATTTTTGAAATGGTTTTATATTTGATGTCTTTTTGGTTGAATTCTTTTTTGCTCTATTTTTCACTTCTATGTTTTTATTTCCAGGTGGAATATTGTTATTTAAATTCCAAGACAAACAGAAAAAAACTTGTCAAAGCGTTATTTAATGTCCCTAGGACATCTCTGGAGTTGCTAGCATACTATTCGCGTATGGTTGCAACATTAGCCACGTGCATGAAAGACATCCCTTCTACGCTTGTGCAGATGTTGGAGGACGAGTTCAATTATCTAGTCCATAAAAAGGTTAGCTAGATGTGTTGCATTGTCTTTGTTAAGTAATTATTTCTACTTTCAGACATTTGACTAGGACTGCACTTTTATTCTTCGAGCAGAGTGAAGTCAGATTCACTCTGTTGATGTTAATGCCACTGTTCTCAGTTTGGCTTCCAACCTTCCATTATAAACGCTCTTCGAAGTTGATAATATACTTTCTTATGGAGTTGAAAATTGAATTTGTGCAGGACCAAATGAATATCGAATCAAAAATCCGGAACATCAGATTTATTGGAGAACTCTGCAAGTTTAAAATTGTGCCTCCTGGGCTTGTATTCAGTTGTTTGAAGGTATAATACTCATCCATCTACACATGCATTTTATAGAGATGTTTATAATTCTTGAATTCTCTGAACATATGTTAGATACGTTTCAACTTAAAAGTTTCAAGTATATATATTAGTAAGTTTCACTTGAATCCACTTACAGGAGATGGAAAAGTAATTGCATGGGGATTTGGATTATATCATCTCTGACAAAACTCGAGCCTTTCAACTCTATAAAATGTTCACTTCCCAACTTTTTTTTGCAGTCTTGCTTAGATGATTTTACTCATCATAACATTGATGTTGCTTGCAATCTTCTGGAGACATGTGGCCGTTTTCTTTATCGGTCTCCCGAAACCACGCTCAGGATGACTAATATGCTGGACATATTGATGCGCCTGAAAAATGTCAAGAACTTAGATCCTCGTCAAAGCACTCTTGTAGAAAATGCGTACTACCTTTGTAAACCACCTGAAAGATCAGCAAGAATCTCTAAAGTTCGTCCACCATTGCATCAGGTTTTTACTAATCTCTAACTATACTGTCCTTTATGTTTCTTATTATATTCCGTTGCTCAATTGTATTGGCGACTTTGGTTTTTCTTATACTTCTTTTCAAATTTCTGCAGTATATTCGAAAATTGCTATTCTCGGATCTTGATAAAGATTCCATTACGTATGTACTGAAGCAACTGCGGAAGCTGCCATGGAATGAATGTGAGCAATACATCTTAAAGTGCTTTATGAAGGTTCACAAGGGAAAGTATGGTCAGATCCACTTAATTGCTTCCCTGACTTCTGGATTGAGCCGCCATCATGAGGAGTTTTCGGTGGCTGTTGTTGATGAGGTATGTCCCTTCCACTGTCTCGTATGGGCTAATATATGTGGATTTTGTGTTGTCCGAATCTCCTAATCCTGCAAGTTCTTAAAAATCAGAAGTTTCTGAGTTTTACTTGAGGAAAGTGCCTCGGTCTTGGGGATCTATATACAAATTGGTTCCCAAGGGTCATATAACTATCCTACTCCAACTTGGAGAACTGAATATTGTGGAAAGGTTTTGATCTATTTTACAAAATATTTAGCTTGTTCTCTCCCTGTGTGGTTATAACTGAAAAGTAGTGGTAAGTTTATAGGCATTTGGTTCTGATTATGTGCACCAGTGAAAAGGTTTAAGATATGAAGCTCTCTTTTTAGGCAATAGAAATGAAAGTTGCGTTTAAGTTGAAATGATGTTGTTTCTTATGTGAACTTCAACACGTTGGTAAAGCCTGAAATGAGCATTCTGTTGAAAATGGTTGGAGGACCATGCCTATAGGTGTGGATTCGATGCTGTATCAAATCAGAAGAGTGTATGGAGATGCTCTCTTATCATAAATATGATGCCTATCTGGGCTCATGAATGATATGTTTACATGCTTTGCGTAAATTTATCTATAGCTTTTTCTGGGCTTATTCATCTCACATTTTCTTTTAAAGGTATTGCGGCTTAGGCACGTCTGTTTTTAGAGTAACGTAATACTTTGTTTTCATTTGAAGGTACTGGAGGAGATAAGGGTTGGGCTTGAGTTGAATGAATATGGGGCACAACAGAAGCGTCTGGCCCATTTGAGATTCTTAGGGGAGCTGTACAACTACGAGCACGTAGATTCCTCTGTGATATTCGAGACGCTTTACTTAACTCTTTCATATGGTCATGGTACTTCAGAGGTAAATGAGCCTGAGACTATTTCAGTGTTCAACCCTTTGCCAAGTTCTAAATGCCTGTGTTGTGTGTGCCTGTGTGGTTTGGCATTTGAAAGATAACAATCATTAGTGTCAACTTCTCGTACTTAGTTTCTGCTATACATTGACTGTTGTAATATTCAGTCGTCCTTCTGTTATACTGATTAACTGTTGTATATACTTTCATGATATTAGCAAGAGGTGTTGGATCCGCCAGAAGATTTTTTCCGTGTCAGGATGGTTATCATTCTTCTGGAAACATGTGGACACTACTTTGATAGAGGGTCTTCCAAGAAAAGGCTTGATCAATTTTTGATACATTTCCAGAGATACATACTGAGCAAGAGTCATCTTCCTCTGGATATTGAATTTGACTTGCAGGTTAGTTTTGTATATTTTGTTGAAGTTGATTCAGTTTTCACTTGGGTTCCGGGTATCTATAACAAATTAATGTGTCTTAACTTCTGTCTCAACGCAGGATCTATTTGCCAATTTAAGACCCAATATTACCCGTTACGCGACTATTGATGAGGTCAATGCAGCTATACTTAAGCTAGAAGAGCGTGAACATGCTTCTACAGCAGACAAAGTCAGTGTAGAAAGACATTCAGATACAAAGCGTACAGGCGTGTTTTCTAACGGTAAAAATACCGTAAAAGATACTGGAGAGGATGGTGAAGCTCCCAAAGAAGAAAGCGACAGTGATTCTGGTAGTGGCTCCGCTGTCCGAGATGGACAGAACGAAGAGTTGGATGATGGAAATCATGACCGGGGATCTGAGAGTGAAGATGGAGATGACTATGATGATGGCGTTGGACCTGGATCTGATGATAATGATGATGCTGAATTTCGGGTAAGGCAGAAGGTAGTAACCGTAGATCCTGAGGAACAGGCTGACTTTGATCAAAAACTCAAGGCTTTACTTCAGGCAAGTTCAGATTTAGTCTTTTGTTTTTGTAGATTGATGCATCTATTTTTGGTCAAAATCTGTAAGATCAAGGCATTTGAATCGTAACATGAACATGGTTAAATGCTATGTGGGTGCAGGAGAGCATAGAGCAAAGGAAGCTAGAGTTACGTGGTAGACCGGCATTGAACATGACAATACCGATGAGTGTTTTCGAAGGATCCGGAAAAGATCACCATCATTTTGGACGAGTCACAGGTGACAACGGAGAAGAAGTGTTGGATGAAGAGAACGGAGAGCCAAGAGAAGTTCAAGTAAAGGTCCTAGTGAAGAGAGGAAACAAACAACAAACGAAACAAATGCTAATCCCGAGTGATTGCTCGCTAGTGCAGAGCACAAAACAGAAAGAAGCTGCGGATTTGGAAGAGAAGCAAGATATAAAGAGGTTAGTGCTGGAGTACAATGAGAGAGACGAAGAGGAAGCTAACGGGTTAGGGACACAAGCATCGAACTGGATACCTGGAGGAAGCAGAGGAAACGCTCGTAGTTACACAGGTGAAGGAAGTGGGAAAGGTGGTGGATCTCGTCACCGGTTTGTTTATCATCAAGGAGGTGGTGGTTCCTATCATTCCCGAAGGAAGTAAGGTTTGGATTGTGTGTGTGATGACCCCTTGTGTCCAGCATGTTTTATCCAACTTTTAACTTGGATTTTTGGAAATGTTAAAGCTTTTCAAACGTAAACTAGTATATGTTTATTAGCAACCACATTTTCATTTCGTTTGGTATGATTAATCGATTAAGTCAATATAATAATATCAAAATGCAAAATATATGTAAAATGTATCCCAAACCCAACCATCTCATCTTCTACTCACCACTCTCCTAAAAGTATTAACATGCCTCTTCAGACTTTCGTTCTCTCAAGCAAGCTCGCATCAACAATTGCATCGTGACATTATCACCACCAACACAATCACGATCATCTTATTATAAATCTCCTCAGCTTCACTTATCATATTACTTCCAACTAAAGAGCTGAAAACATTGTGTTCACATATGTCACAGAAGGAACCACCTTTTGGTCCACCATCAAACCAAAGCAGTCTACTGTCTACAAAATCAGGATGTCATAAGTCTATAATTTCCTCCAAATCCAAAGTCAGTCTTAAAAATTTT